>CM035436.1:105609970-105612470 GCA_020310875.1 Ceratopteris richardii | reverse complement strand
TATCTATCTATCTATCTATCTATCTATCTATCTATCTATCTATCTATGCGATTCTATCTATCTGAGGTTGATCTTATGATACACTATCGATGCAATGATATAGTAGCTGAAAGCATTTTTGGACAATTATATCAATGATTGGGACGAGATCTTTTAGCCTCATGATCAAATAAAATCCTTCTAGACTTTTGTAATGTTCGAGTGCATCATTCATTGTAGTTTTAGGGCAATGGATGCACATATTTTATTATATGATATATCGGAGTGGTAACCTTTGGTTGTTGAGAAAGTTGATGTATGGAGAGATTTCCCAAAATGATGTCTTCGCTTTCAGTAATATCTATGATAAATAGGGCTTGAAAACACTCATTGAACTAAAATTCAATATATTATCATATATCAATTATGCTTATTCTTGTTTGCAACCCATTGGAATTGTCATTAAGTTTATCTATATTGTCTATGTGTGAGCTAGACCTAGCCTATGTTATCCTAAGCATCATCTAGATTTGCACATGACAAGCTAAATCCACTCCAAAGTATGAAGACATTTTATAGCAAGTAAACGCTCTCTGTTTGTTACTAAATTTTGTATACTCCCAAAACATGATACTTAGTCCTGATTATTCATTTGAATCATTCTACATTTGAAGTCTTTGCCTCCAAAACTTCTTCAGTGCGCTGCGCACACGAAAGTGGAGCATCCATATCGAAGGTACTTCACAGAGAGAGAGAGAGGGAGCGCACGCGCGCGAGAGAGAGAGAGAGAGAGAGAGAGAGAGAGAGAGAGAGAGAGAGAGAGAGAGAGAGAGAGAGAGAGAGAGAGAGAGAGAGAGAGAGAGAGAGAGAGAGAGAGAGAGAGAGAGATATAGGAGATATAGAGGAGAGATATATAGAAGAGAGAGGATAGAGAGAGAGGAGAAGAGAGAGAGAGAGGAGGATCGCTATCACTCTGCTATAGATACTATCTCGATATGAGATAGAGATATCTAGATATCTAACCTGTTAGTAGATACTATATGAATAGAGAGATAGATAGAGGATTGAGGGACAGGGAGAGAGAAGAGAGAGAGGGGACAGAGAGAGAGGGGAAAAATTATTCATGATTGGGCCTTTGGCTGGAACTCCTCACGAAGGAGTAGCTTGGCTTAGACTTTCAGAGACTTGCTGATACTTGGCTTCGGATCACACTTATTCCTGTAACAGGAGGGGTCCATAGTCAGAGTAATGCATGTAGTATTAGCCATCATTGATCAAATAGAGGCATCTAGGTCTGGTGAGAGACAAAAATTTGATGTGCTTGCAAGAATTTGCCCAGTCATTAAGGCTATTCAGGCTACTGTGACATTGGTGAGAGAGGGACAGGGAGAGAGAGAGAGAGAGAGGGGGACAGAGAGAGAGGGGAAAAAATTATTCATGATTGGGCATGGGCTGGAACTCCTCACGAAGGAGCAACTTGGCTTAGACTTTAGAGACTTGTTGATACTTGGCATCGGATCACACTTATTCTTGTAACAGGAGGGGTCATAGTTAGAGTAATGCATGCAGTATTAGCCATCATTGATCAAACAGAGGCATCTAGGTCTAGTGAGAGACAAAAATTTGATGTGCTTGCAGGCATTTGCCCAGTCATTGAGGCTGTTCAGGATGCTGTGACATTGGGAACTGGCTGTTCATTAGGGTCTCAGGATCCTAGTGTGGATATTGGAAAGTCGCTTGCATTTCGTTATGCAGAGGTGACGAACAGCGATAGACAAAGAAAAATTGCCCTTATTGCAGCTGGTGCAGCAGCTGCAATTTCTTCAGGGTTTAATGCGACAGTTTCCGGATGTTTCTTTGCAATTGAGACTGTCCTTAGGCCTTCACATGCAGAAAACTCATCTCCTCTCACAATTGCAATGATTATTCTTGCATCTCTACTTGCAGCAACAGTGTCAAATAGTATATTGGGAGAACGGCCAGCATTCACAGTTCCTGCCTATGAGCTGCAATCAGCTGCTGAACTTCCTCTATATCTGGTGTTAGGAATGGCTTGTGGCGGTGTTGGTATTATATTCACTAGACTGGAGTTGGAATTATTGCATTAACAAAAACATCAGTCAGAGGGTCACCGAGAAAGTGCAACCTGAATGGGCATTAATCTTGATTGAATGTCTTCTGGGCCTCACCACTGGATTGTGTGTTGTCACATTCATTAGCAGTATATATATATATATATATATATATATATATATATATATATATGTGTGTGTGTGTGTGTGTGTGTATGTATATATATATATATGTGTGTGTGTGTATATATATATATATATATATATATATATATATATATATATATATATATATATATATATATATATATATAGCAGCATATATATAGGAGGGGGTTAGGGTTAGGAATTTGACGATTAGGGTTAGTGTAAGGGTTTTTAGGGTTAGGGTAAGGGTTTTTAGGGTTATGGTAAAGTTTCTAGGAATAGGGTTAAGATACATATATGTC
>CM035436.1:105592470-105604970 GCA_020310875.1 Ceratopteris richardii | reverse complement strand
GGGTTAGGGTTAGGTTTTTTAGGGTAAGGGTTAGGTTTTTTAGGGTTAGGGTTAGGTTTTTCAGGGTTAGGGTTAGGTTTTTTAGGGTTAGGGTTAGGTTTTTCAAGGTAAGGGTTAGGTTTTTCAGGGCTAGGGTTAGGTTTTTTGGGGTTAGGGTTAGGTTTTTCAGGGCTAGGGTTAGGTCTTAAATTGAAGTTGGAGTTTAAAATTGAATGTGTAATGAACGTAGAGTTAGAGAGGTTTAAACTTAAGGTTGAACCTCTATTCAATGTGCAGTCTGAAGGGCTCCGACTAAATCTATTCAAGTTGGAAGCTAACAAGCTTGAACTTAATTTTGAGAATAAAAAAGGATTAAACTTTAGTTTGAGAAACCCAAACTTAAGTTTGTAAATAAGATAGGATTGAAATTCAAACTATGAACTTCAGTTTGAATTTCATTTCAACTTGGATAGAGAGAGTTTGAGCCTGTATGCAATTTGGAGCCTCTGAATCATATCAAGTTCGAGATTGTTTGGTCACATGATATGACACTCAAACTTAAGTTCGAGCCTCTCAGCTTCTCCAAGAAATAGATTGAGCCTCTATTTAATTTTGGGGATCCTTTATACAATTTGGAGTCGCACTTAAGTTTGAGCCTCTATTTAACTTTGTCACGATAAGTTCAAATTTATAGTGGAAATCTCTATTCAACTTCAAGTCAGTGAAGGTGAACTTAAGTTTGGATCTTGATTCAAGTTGGAGTTTAAGATTCTATTGACCTTGGAATCGAAGAGGCTGAACTTAAGTTCCAGTCTTTATTCAACTAAGAGTGAGAAAGGCTAAAACTTAAGTTCGAGCATGTTAAGTTCAACACTCTCTTGGATCCAAAAGGACTTATAGATTCGAACTCAAGTTCGAGCCCGTGAGTCATATCAAGTTTAGGATTGTTGGCTCATATGATATGAGGCTCCAACTTAAGTTCGAGCCTCTCCAGTTTTCCGGCAAAAACAGGCTTCAACTTAAGTTCAAGCCTCTCAAGTTTTCTTGTAAAAACACTAATATTTTTAACTCAAATCTTCTTGCATCTACAAAAGCTAAGCCTCTGAATCACATGAGCTGAGTTATGAAGCTCAGACTTTTTCAGCTTTTCCAAAAGTTGTTATGAGCAAAAGAACAAAGAGGAGTTCGAGCCTCTCAGCTTTTTCCAACCATATCAAGTTCAGGATTGTTGGATCACATGAGATGAGCAAAAGAACAAAGAGGCCGAACTTAAGTTCGAGCCTCTCAGCTTTTCCAACCATATCAAGTTTAGGATTGTTGTGTCTTATGTGCAAAAGAACAAAGAGGCTCGAACTTAAGTTCGAGCCTTTGAACTTTTCCAACCATATCAAGTTCAGGATTTGTGGGATCACATGATATGAGCTTCAACTTTTCCAGCCATATCAAGTTTAGGATTGTTGTGTCTTATGTGCAAAAGAACAAAGAGGCTCGAACTTAAGTTCGAGCCTCTGAGCTTTTCCAACCATATCAAGTTTAGGATTGTTGTGTCTTATGTGCAAAAGAATTAAGTTCGAGCCTTTGAGCTTTTCCAACTTAAGTTCGAGTCTCTGTGCTTTTCTAACCATATCATGTTTAGGATTGTTTGGTTATATGATATGAGCAAAAGAACAAAGAGGCTCTGAGTTCGAGCCTCTGAGCTTTTCCAAACATATCAAGTTTAGAATTTTTGGGTCATGTGATATGAGCAAAAGAACAAAAGAGGCTCGAACTTAAGTTCGAGCCTCTCAGCTTTTCCAACCATATCAAGTTTAGGATTGTTGGATCACATGATATGAACAGAAGAACAAAGAGGCTCGAACTTAAGTTCGAGCCACTGAGCTTTTCCAGCCATATCAAGTTTAGGTTTCTTGTGTCTTATGTGCAAAAGAACAAAGAGCCTCTGAGCTTTTCCAACCATATCAAGTTTAGGATTGTTGGATCACATGATATAAGCCTCAGCTTTTTCAGCCATGTCAAGTTTAGGATTGTTGTGTGTTAGGTGCAAAAGAACAAAGAGGCTCGAACTTAAATTCATGTCTCTCAGCTTTTCCAGCCATATCAAGTTTAGGATTGTTGTGTCTTATGTGCAAAAGATTAAGTTCCAGCCTTTGAGCTTTTCCAACCATATCAAGTTTAGTATTGTTTGTTCACATGATATGAGGAAAAGAACAAAGAGGCTCGAACTTAAGTTCGAGCCTCTGAGCTTTTCCACTCATATCAAGTTTGGGATTGTTGTGTGTTATGTGCAAAAGAACAAAGAAGAGTGAACTTAAGTTTGGATATTGATTCAAATTGAAGTTTAAGATTCTATTGACCTTGGAATCGAAGAGGCTGAACTTAAGTTCCAGTGTTTACTCAACTAAGAGTGATAAAGGCTAAAACTTAAGCTCGAGCATGTTAAGTTCAACACTCTCTTGGATCCAAAAGGACTTATAGATTCCAACTCAAGTTCGAGCCCGTGAGTCATACCAAGTTTAGGATTGTTGTCTCATATGATATGAGGCTCCAACTTAAGTTCGAGCCTCTCAAGTTTTCTGGCAAAAACAGGCTTCAACTTAAGTTCGAGCCTCTCAAGTTTTCTAGTAAAAACATTAATATTTTTAACCCAAATCTTCTTGCATCTACAAAAGCTAAGCCTCTGAATCATATGAGCTGAGTTATGAAGCTCAGACTTTTTTAGCTTTTCCAAAAGTTGTAATGAGCAAAAGAACAAAGAGGAGTTTGAGCCTCTCAGCTTTTTCCAACCATATCAAGTTTAGGATTGTTGGATCACATGATATGAGCAAAAGAACAAAGAGGCTCGAACTTAAGTTCGAGCCTCTCATCTTTTCCAACCATATCAAGTTTAGGATTGTTGTGTCTTATGTGCAAAAGAACAAAGAGGCTCGAACTTAAGTTAGAGCCTTTGAACTTTTCCAACCATATCAAGTTCAGGATTTGTTGGATCACATGATATGAGCTTCAACTTTTCCAGCCATATCAAGTTTAGAATTGTTGTGTCTTATGTGCAAAAGAACAAAGAGGCTCAAACTTAAGTTCGAGCCTCTGAGCTTTTCCAACCATATCAAGTTTAGGATTGTTGGATCACATGATATGAGCCTCAGCTTTTCCAGCCATATCAAGTTTAGGATTGTTGTGTCTTATGTGCAAAAGAACAAAGAGGATGGAACTTAAGTCCGAGCCTCTGAGCTTTTCCAACCATATCAAGTTTAGGATTGTTGGATCACATGATATGAGCAAAAGAACAAAGAGCTTTTCCAACCATAGGTTTAGGATTGTTTGGTCACATGGTATGAGCAAAACAACAAAGAGGAGTTAGAGCCTCTGAGCTTTTCCAACCATATCAAGTTTAGAATTGTTGGATCACATGATATGAGCAAAAGAACAAAGAGGCTCAAACTTAAGTTCGAGCCTCTCAGCTTTTTCAACCATATCAAGTTTAGGATTGTTGTGTCTTATGTGCAAAATAACAAAGAGACTCGAACGTAAGTTCGATCCTTAGAGCTTTTTCAACCATATCAAGTTCAGGATTTGTTGGATCACATGATATGAGCCTCAACTTTTCCAGCCATATCAAGTTTAGGATTGTTGTGTGTGATGTGCAAAAGAACAAAGAGGATCGAACTTAAGTTCGAGCCTCTGAGCTTTTCCAACCATATCAAGTTTAAGATTGTTGGATCACATGATATGAGCAAAAGAACAAAGAGCTTTTCCAACCATATCAAGTTTAGGATTGTTTGGTCACATGATATGAGCAAAAGAACAAATACGAGTTAGAGCCTCATAGCTTTTCCAACCATATCAAGTTTAGAATTGTTGGATCACATGATATGAGCAAAAGAACAAAGAGCCTCTGAATCATATGAGCTGAGTTATGAAGCTCAAACTTTTTCAGCTTTTCCAAAAGTTGTTATGAGCAAAAGAACAAAGAGGAGTTCGAGCCTCTCAGCTTTTTCCAACCATATCAAGTTCAGGATTGTTGGATCACATGATATGAGCAAAAGAACAAAGAGGCTCGAACTTAAGTTCGAGCCTCTCAGCTTTTCCAATCATATCAAGTTTCGGATTGTTGTGTCTTATGTGCAAAAGAACAAAGAGACTCGAACTTAAGTTCGAGCCTCTGAGCTTCTCCAACCATATCAAGTTCAGCATTTGTTGGATCACATGATATGAGCCTCAACTTTTCCAGCCACATCAAGTTTAGGATTGTTGTGTCTTATGTGCAAAAGAACAAAGAGGATCGAACTTAAGTTCGAGCCTCTGAGCTTTTCCAACCATATCAAGTTTAGGATTGTTGGATCACATGATATGAGCAAAAGAACAAAGAGCTTTTCCAACCATATCAAGTTTAGGATTGTTTGGTCACATGATATGAGCAAAAGAACAAAGAGGAGTTAGAGCCTCTGAGCTTTTCCAACCATATCAAGTTTAAGATTGTTGGATCACATGATATGAGCAAAAGAACAAAGAGGCTCAAACTTAAGTTCGAGCCTCTCAGCTTTTCCAACCATATCAAGTTTAGGATTGTTGTGTCTTATGTGCAAAAGAACAAAGAGACTCGAACTTAAGTTCGAGCCTCTGAGCTTTTCCAACCATATCAAGTTCAGGATTTGTTGGATCACATGATATGAGCCTCAGCTTTTCCAGCCATATCAAGTTTAGGATTGTTGTGTCTTATGTGCAAAAGAATTAAGTTCGAGCCTCTAAGCTTTTCCAACTTAAGTTCGAGTCTCTGTGCTTTTCTAACCATATCAAGTTTAGGATTGTTTGGTTATATGATATGAGCAAAAGAACAAAGAGGTTCTGAGTTCGAGCCTCTGAGCTTTTCCAACCATATCAAGTTTAGAATTGTTGGGTCACGTGATATGAGCAAAAGAACAAAGAGGCTCGAACTTAAGTTCGAGCCTCTCAGCTTTTCCAACCATATCAAGTTCAGGATTGTTGGATCACATGATATGAACAGAAGAACAAAGAGGCTCGAACTTAAGTTCGAGCCTCTGAGCTTTTCCAGCCATATCAAGTTTAGGTTTCTTGTGTCTTATGTGCAAAAGAACAAAGAGGCTCGAACTTAAGTTCATGTCTCTGAGCTTTTCCAGCCATATCAAGTTTAGGATTGTTGTGTCTTATGTGCAAAAGATTAAGTTCGAGCCTTTGAGCTTTTCCAACCATATCAAGTTTAGTATTGTTTGGTCACATGATATGAGGAAAAGAACAAAGAGGCTCGAACTTAAGTTCGAGCCTCTGGAAAAGGTTCGAGCCTCTGAGCTTTTCCAGTCATATCAAGTTTAGGATTGTTGTGTGTTATGTGGAAAAGAACAAAGAGGAGTTGGAGGCTCTCAGCTTTTTCCAACCATATCAAGTTCAGGATTATTGGATCACATGATATGAACTTCAGAAAACTTGAGAAACCCAAACTTAAGTTTGTAAATAAGATAGGATTGAAATTCAAACTATGAACTTCAGTTTGAATTTCATTTCAGTTTGGATAGAGATCTTATTTGGGTTGAAATTCAAACTATGAACTTCAGTTTGAATTTCATTTCAACTTGGATAGAGAGAGTTTGAGCCTGTATTCAATTTGGAGCCTCTGAATCATATCAAGTTCGAGATTGTTTGGTCACATGATATGACGCTCAAACTTAAGTTCGAGCCTCTAAATATAAAATTTGGAGTCGCACTTAAGTTTGAGCCTCTATTTAACTTTGTCACGATAAGTTCAAATTTATAGTGGAAACCTCTATTCAACTTCAAGTCAGTGAAGGTGAACTTAAGTTTGGATATTGATTCAAGTTGGAGTTTAAGATTCTATTGACCTTGGAATCGAAGAGGCTGAACTTAAGTTCCAGTCTTTATTCAACTAAGAGTGAGATGGAAACCTCTATTCAACTTCAAGTCAGTGAAGGTGAACTTAAGTTTGGATATTGATTCAAGTTGGAGTTTAAGATTCTATTGACCTTGGAATCAAAGAGGCTGAACTTAAGTTCCAATCTTTATTCAACTAAGAGTGAGAATGGCTAAAACTTAAGTTCGAGCATGTTAAGTTCAACACTCTCTTGGATCCAAAAGGACTTATAGATTCGAACTCAAGTTCGAGCCCATGAGTCATATCAAGTTTAGGATTGTTGGCTCATATGATATGAGGCTCCAACTTAAGTTCGAGCCTCTCAAGTTTTCTGGCAAAAACAGGCTTCAACTTAAGTTCGAGCCTCTCAAGTTTTCTGCTAAAAACACTAATATTTTTAACTCAAAATCTTCTTGCATCTACAAAAGCTAAGCCTCTGAATCATATGAGCTGAGTTATGAAGCTCATACTTTTTCAGCTTTTCCAAAAGTTGTTAGAAGTTAAGTTCGAGCCTCTTAACTCATGAATCCAAAAGAGCAAAGAGGCTCGAACTTAAATTTGCACCTTTAGAATCATATCAAGTTTGAGTCTTCACGTGATATGAGACTCGAACTTAAGTTCGAGCCCATGAATTTTATGTTGTGTCACATAAATGAGGCTCGGACTGCTTTGAATCATGTCAAGTTTCTATTTGTTTAGTTACAAATGAGGCTCGAACTTAAGTTCGAGCCTCTAAGCTTTTTCAGCAAACATGATAATATTTTTAACTTGAATCTATTTTGAAATTTTAATAAAAGACGCTCGAACTTAAGTTTGGGCCTACTATTACGAATACTCTCTTACATCCAAAAGAACTAACTGAAGGTGAAGCTTAGGTTTGGATGTCGATTCAAGTTGGGGTTTAAAATTGAATGTCTATTGAACGTAGAGTCGGCCCATGAATTTTATGTTGTGGCACATAATATGAGGCTCGGACTGCTTTGAATCATGTCAAGTCTCAATTTGTTTAGTTACAAATGAGGCTCAAAATTAAGTGAGCCAAACATGATAGTATTGTACAACTAAAATACACACATACAAAAACATACATAATATCATTTCAAAGATGGTTTGAGTGCCTCTTAACATGCTAGCATCAACATGAAGTTAGAGTTTTTTATTCTTGTAGTTTTCTTGGTTGGATCAAACTCAAGTTTGAAGCTCCATTCAATGTGCAGTTTGAAAGGCTCGAACTTAAGTTTGAGCCTCTATTCAATTTAGAATAGAAGAAGCTCAAAATTAAGTGAGCCAAACATGATAGTATTGTACAACTAAAATACACACATACAAAGACATACATAATATCATTTCACGGATGGTTTGAGTGCCTCTTAACATGCTAGCATCAAAATGAAGTTAGAGTTTTTTATTCTTGTAGTTTTCTTGATTGGCTCAAACTCAAGTTTGAAGCTCCATTCAATGTGCAGTTTGAAAGGCTCGAACTTAAGTTTGAGCCTCTATTCAATTAAGAATAGAAGAAGCTCAAAATTAAGTGAGCCAAACATGATAGTATTGTACAACTAAAATACACACATACAAAGACATACATAATATCATTTCAGGGATGGTTTGAGTGCCTCTTAACATGCTAGCATCAACATGAAGTTAGAGTTTTTTATTCTTGTAGTTTTCTTGATTGGCTCAAACTCAAGTTTGAAGCTCCATTCAATGTGCAGTTTGAAAGGCTCGAACTTAAGTTTGAGCCTCTATTCAATTTAGAATAGAAGAAGCTCAAAATTAAGTGAGCCAAACATGATAGTATTGTAGAACTAAAATACACACATACAAAGACATACATAATATCATTTCAAGGATGGTTTGAGTGCCTCTTAACATGCTAGCATCAAAATGAAGTTAGAGTTTTTTATTCTTGTAGTTTTCTTGAGTGGCTCAAACTCAAGTTTGAAGCTCCATTCAATGTGCAGTTTGAAAGGCTCGAACTTAAGTTTGAGCCTCTATTCAATTTAGAATAGAAGAAGCTCAAAATTAAGTGAGCCAAACATGATAGTATTGTAAAACTAAAATACACACATACAAAGACATACATAATATCACGGATGGTTTGAGTGCCTCTTAACATGCTAGCATCAACATGAAGTTAGAGTTTTTTATTCTTGTAGTTTTCTTGATTGGCTCAAACTCAAGTTTGAAGCTCCATTCAATGTGCAGTTTGAAAGGATCGAACTTAAGTTTGAGCCTCTATTCAATTTAGAATAGAAGAAGCTCAAAATTAAGTGAGCAAAACATGATAGTATTGTACAACTAAAATACACACATACAAAGACATACATAATATCATTTCAGGGATGGTTTGAGTGCCTCTTAACATGCTAGCATCAAAATGAAGTTAGAGTTTTTTATTCTTGTAGTTTTCTTGATTGGCTCAGACTCAAGTTTGAAGCTCCATTCAATGTGCAGTTTGAAAGGCTCGAACTTAAGTTTGAGCCTCTATTCAATTAAGAATAGAAGAAGCTCAAAATTAAGTGAGCCAAACATGATAGTATTGTACAACTAAAATACACCTATACAAAGACATACATAATATCATTTCAGGGATGGTTTGAGTGCCTCTTAACATGCTAGCATCAACATGAAGTTAGAGTTTTTTATTCTTGTAGTTTTCTTGATTGGCTCAAACTCAAGTTTGAAGCTCCATTCAATGTGCAGTATGAAAGGCTCGAACTTAAGTTTGAGCCTCTATTCAATTTAGAATAGAAGAAGCTCAAAATTAAGTGAGCCAAACATGATAGTATTGTACAACTAAAATACACACATACAAAGACATACATAATATCATTTCAAGGATGGTTTGAGTGCCTCTTAACATGCTAGCATCAAAATGAAGTTAGAGTTTTTTATTCTTGTAGTTTTCTTGAGTGGCTCAAACTCAAGTTTGAAGCTCCATTCAATGTGTAGTTTGAAAGGCTCGAGCTTAAGTTTGAGCCTCTATTCAATTTAGAATAGAAGAAGCTCAAAATTAAGTGAGCCAAACATGATAGTATTGTACAACTAAAATACACACATACAAAGACATACATAATATCATTTCAGGGATGGTTTGAGTGCCTCTTAACATGCTAGCATCAACATGAAGTTAGAGTTTTTTATTCTTGTAGTTTTTTTGATTGGCTCAAAATCAAGTTTGAAGCTCCACTCAATGTGCAGTTTGAAAGGCTCGAACTTAAGTTTGAGCCTCTATTCAATTTAGAATAGAAGAAGCTCAAAATTAAGTGAGCCAAACATGATAGTATTGTATACAACTAAAATACACACATACAAAGACATACATAATATCATTTCAGGGATGGTTTGAGTGCCTCTTAACATGCTAGCATCAAAATGAAGTTAGAGTTTTTTATTCCTGTAGTTTTCTTGATTGGCTCAAACTCAAGTTTGAAGCTCTATTCAATGTGCAGTTTGAAAGGCTCGAACTTAAGTTTGAGCCTCTATTCAATTAAGAATAGAAGAAGCTCAAAAATTAAGTGAGCCAAACATGATAGTATTGTACAACTAAAATACACACATACAAAGACATACATAATATCATTTCAGGGATGGTTTGAGTGCCTCTTAACATGCTAGCATCAACATGAAGTTAGAGTTTTTTATTCTTGTAGTGTTCTTGATTGGCTCAAACTCAAGTTTGAAGCTCCATTCAATGTGCAGTTTGAAAGGCTTGAACTTAAGTTTGAGCCTCTATTCAATTTAGAATAGAAGAAGCTCAAAATTAAGTGAGCCAAACATGATAGTATGGTACAACTAAAATACACACATACAAAGACATACATAATATCATTTCAAGGATGGTTTGAGTGCCTCTTAACATGCTAGCATCAAAATGAAGTTAGAGTTTTTTATTCTTGTAGTTTTCTTGATTGGCTCAAACTCAAGTTTGAAGCTCCATTCAATGTGCAGTTTGAAAGGCTCGAACTTAAGTTTGAGCCTCTATTCAATTTAGAATAGAAGAAGCTCAAAATTAAGTGAGCCAAACATGATAGTATTGTACAACTAAAATACACACATACAAAGACATACATAATATCATTTCAGGGATGGTTTTATTGCCTCTTAACATGCTAGCATCAAAATGAAGTTAGAGATTTTTATTCCTGTAGTTTCCTTGATTTTTGACTAGACTCAAAGTTAGAATATGGATTATTTTTTGTGGAAATGATGTTTGTATCTAGTTTTAATTCAGTTGATTATTTTTACAATAATTATTGAAAGAATGATCAATTGAATAGCATTGTTAATTTCTCATTTATTCTTTACAGGCAAAATCAAGATGGCAAGAAAGCAAACTATATCTAGTCAACTTGAAGAAAGAGAAAAGTGGAAAGGAAAGAGAGTCATCTTGTTGGATCATGAAAATCATGAAAGATTTGCAACTGCTATTGTTTTATTGGTAAATCCATGGGATGCTATAAATTGCAAAGAGTTGGGAGAAAGTTGCCTAGGTGTTATTATGGATGAAACTGTGGATGCATCAACTTTGGATTCAACTTTGAAATTGGTCAATTGGCCTATACTCCAAATCATTACAGAAGATGGTGAGCCTATGATACAAAAATTAGGCTTTAACTCACTGTATGACATTGAAGATGATCATTGCAATGGTATTGAGGATGTGGATCTTGAAGCTGGAGAGAATCCAAATTTTTGCTTTACGTCATCATACAACATCGATGATGATAATTGCAATGGTATTGAGGATGTAGATGTTGATAAGAATTATTCTCATGCAACTGATATTCAACATTGTTTTAATGATATACAAGTTGTTTCTCCTCTTGGAATGGAATCAGATCAACAAGAGGATTTTCATATGGAAAATAGTAACTGTGGATATTTTGAAGTGAACCAAAAAAAAAGAAGTTACATCCACAAGGTTAGAAAAATTACTACATTGGCTCCTAATAAGAGATGCTCATTTGAGAGAATTCAGATGGTTTCAATGCATGATTGTTGTGAACAGAGATGTTGTCAAGTAGCTAGTAGGGCCAAAATACTGGATGCAAGATTAAACTTTTGGGGACAATGCTATTTAGATAGATGCAAATATGTATTGGATTGCATGAGTATGGTGTACAAAGGTAACTTTGTGAACTCAAGTCAGCGCTTGAGTTTTAATTTCATGTTTGATGCAAAAGAAGTATGTATCAAGGCCTGGTATTTAATTCATGGTATTGGAAAGAGCTCATTTTATAGGCTACGAGAAAAGTTTCTACTTGGTCAAAAGGTATCCATTCATGGGAATAATGGAATACTTAGAAAAAGTATCAAACATGTAGAAATAGCAAAAGCTTTGATACATAATTTCATTGATAATAATGCAGATCAAATGCCACACAAGTTGAGAACATGTATTGATGGTTCTCGTGAAACACAAAGAGTGCTTCCATCACATTATAAACAAGTGGATATTCTTCGAGAGGTTAATATGACACTAGAGAGTTTGGGATATAATAAATTATCTCAACCAACATTTTCAAGAATGTGGAATACATAATTTAGAACAGTTTCTTTATCAACGTCAAGTACGTTCTCCAAATGTGACTTTTGTACAGGAATAAAAGCAAAGTTACAATCTACTAAAAACCATGAAGAATGTGCAAGATATTTAGCACAAAGAAGATCTCATATGCTACGTCAAATGAGTTGTAGAAATCTATATTATGCTTGGAGAGTTTCCTCAGAATTATTTCCAGATAAATATTTATGCATTATTCATGATAAAATGGATCAAAGTAAAACAGCTATACCACAGATTAGACCAGTTCCAAAATCTCTTAATGGCATTGAGAGATTACCAATATCTTTAAGAGGAATGCTTACTCATGGACATGGACAATGTGCTTATGGTCATTTTGCTTTAGGATTATGGCCCGGTGATCCAAATTTCACAATTGCATCTATTTCAATGTGTTTAAGAAACTTAGAAAAAAAAGACAGTCAGTTGTATGGAGATTTGGGATTGAAGAGTTGTGGTGTGAATTACACAAAGAGTCTATTTGATTCTTTGTTGTGGCCTGATGCACTTTATCATCATATGGATGTATTAAAGGAGCAAATTTTATATGACAATGTAACACAATGTAATATTACATGCGAAAATCAGAGTAATTCATTCAAGGAATTACCTAGAACATTATTTTTGCAACTTGATAATTGTGGTTCAGAAAATAAGAATCGCTATGTCTTTGCATATTTGTCTTTGTTAGTTGCTAATGGGATATTTGATATGGTGCAACTTGGATTCCTTATGGTTGGACATACACATGAGGATATTGATGCTTTATTTAGTTACTTTTCAGAAAAGCTCAGAAAACAATCTATTTTTAGTTTTCCACATCTTATGAGAACTTTTAATGAATGTTGCAGCATGCATCCGACACCTTTTCTTATACAGAAAGTACCAGATTTCAAAAATTTTGTCAAAGGGTACTTAAATGATGGAGCAGATACTCTTATTGGGCATTCGAAACCATTGCAATTCAGATTCTACATGAGTCAAGGGGTGCCCTTGATGCAATATAAATTGCATCCAAAAAATATTGATTGGTTACCTGCAAATGGTATAGAGCTATGGAAGAAAAATGAA
>CM035436.1:105584970-105587470 GCA_020310875.1 Ceratopteris richardii | reverse complement strand
CAAGAAACAAATCAGATATGGGTATGAAACTTCCTTAGTGACTAAGCATTCTATTTATCTTGCAAAAGACCTGTCATTTGAAGAGCCATCATCATATGAAGAGGCAAAGACCAAGGCAGAATGGAAGGAAGATATGGATGAGAAAATTGAAGCACTCAAGGAAAATGATACTTGGGAACTAGTGCCAAAGAAGGAGTCTATGAAGGTAATCGGTTCAAGATGATCTATAAGATCAAGAGGAATTCTGATTGATCAATAGGGGTACAAGCTAGACTTGTGGCTAAGAATTTTTCACAAACCCAAGGAGTTGATTATGAAGAAACCTTCTCACCTGTGGGAAAAATGCGAACCATCAACGTATTGGTAGTGTGGTTGCATCAAAGAATTGGAAAATGTACCAATTGGATGTAAATAATGCATTTCATAATGGCTAGATTTAAGAGGAGGTGTATATGTCTCAACCTCCTGGATATGAGGATTCAAGCAAGGTAACATATGTGTGTAAATTGAACAAATCTCTTTATGGATTGAAGTAGGCACCTAGGCATGGAACCATAGGCTCACAACATATCTTCAGGATCAAGGATTCATCATGAGTAATTGTAAGGCTACGAGAATATTTTTTAGCTGAATCCTTGTAATTAGAAACGTTGTGCATCGAAAGGGTGTAATGAAAATGTTGTATCATTTCTTTCTAATTAATAGAATATGCACGAAAGAGATGACATAGAATCACCGACCTGTTCACTCTAGGCGATGCACTCGAGTCGATTCTGGTTTGAAGTTATATTAATTGCAGAATTGTCTGTACGAATCCGTATTCAAAGTTGAAGTAAATCAGGTACTATGTTAATGTTACTGTGTTGAAGTGAAGTGTGGTGATATTGTAAAGAACAAGTGAAAGTGTTGCATATAAAATTGTAGTAATCATTAAGATTTTTATGCGTCAAAGTGTAATTGCATCTTCTATAATTGTTCAGGATGAATCAATGAAATTGATAGTTTGAAATTAAGTAGTGAATTGGGAAAAAACATATAAGGCATGTGAATTATCAGACCCCTAACCATCCCAAGAACCCCTGAGTAATAATAACTATAACAATTTAACACTGGTGCTGGCCATGGGCCATGGAGTAGCCAGTCAATGCATAGACTAAGAGTTGAGAAGAATCTGATGATAGATGCATGTAACACGTTCCGTAGAATCATACCCAAAGTACACAAGGGATCAGCATCCCTGGAAAATTCCTAGAGCATTGGGCACACCTCCGAGTAGTAGTGGTGACGGACAAATGTTGGAAGGAAAGTGCAAAATTTGGGCGAGTGGAGTACTACCTCAACATTTCCTTGTGTAAGGACAATAGGGTATACCAAAAGTGCAACCAACCCCATCTACATAAAGTAAGGTTGGAGAAGTAAGCAGTGGTTTCGGTGACACTGTGGAATTTTCCAGTAGTAGTTTGTGGAATTCCGATAGAGCCTCGGATAACTTCGGGGCTGGTTTGCTAAAATTTGGTGAAAGTTCTATTCTTGATTCTAATTTTGAGGGAACTAGTGTATTGTTGAATGAAAGTTTTGGTGAAAAGCTCACTACAGAAGTCCATTACGACGAAGGGAAATTGGCTGAAGAGGTGAGGGATTGACTCACAATATCCAATTATCGGAGAGCGTACAAGACGACGGGACAACACAACATCAATTAGGGTTAACTGGTTCAAATCATTTGGCAGTAACATTTCCCCTTGATTCAAACACCATGAGTGGTTCGCAGCAGCAACAACACCAACAACAACATCAACAACAACAACAGCAGCAGCAGGCCATACCACCACAATCGGCACTCGCTAGAGTTACATATACAAAATTTGGCCGATTTCTGGGTGATGATCCGGATGCACATGTAAGAACTTTTGAAATTAATTATGTAGTACTTAACTACCCAAGAGATCTGACATATAAGGCTATAGTGTTCCAGTCCACACTGGTTAATGAGGCTGCTCGGTGGTTAACTGAATATGACATTAACCATTTCAGCCAATACAATGATGTTAAGTATGGCTTCTTACAGCGATTCCGGTTGAAGAAAAACACGATTGAGATCTTTGATTATCTGCAAAAAAAATCGACAAAAACCACATCAGAATGTGCACGAGTATGCCCCTATTTCGTACTCATCTATAACAAGTACCACCTAGCATGCCAACCTACCGGATGATGTGATCACCCAGTGGTTTATTAATGGGTTAAACTCTCAACTCAAACAAGTAATGATCATATGATGTGTGGGCGGAATGACTCTGGATGCGGTCATAGCTATGGCATTACAATTGGAACATAAGGTGGGTGGATTTGCTGAAGATTTGGACTGCTTGAAGGCAACCAAGGGTACGAGTGAAAATTCATTGAAACAAGTGTATTGCACAAAATGTAAGAACCCGAGACACACTGCTTCTGCATGTGCATTGAACCAAATGTACTGTGCTATTTGTAATACAGCGAG
>CM035436.1:105319970-105579970 GCA_020310875.1 Ceratopteris richardii | reverse complement strand
ACGAATGAATCTATAAAATCAAAATTTGGTATTGTTATGAACCTGATGCAAACTATAAATGCAATATCTGACACTATTCAGCTAATGGACATAAGTACTAAAGATGTAAGAAATGAAATGGATTATGAGATTTTTGAATTGAAAAATAAGGTTGAAATGTTGACTAAGCAAGTTAAGAATCTAGAAACATTGAAGTATGACCATGAACATGAGGTAAAAGTGCAAGGCATATCTGCACACAAACAATCATTAGGTCTTATAAGATCCATGCCTAGAGTGATACCTAGGAAATCAAGTTGGGTGGAGAAGAGACCTATACGATGTTTTTGGTGCGATCAATTTGGACATACATTTTGGGATTGTCTAGCATATGAAAGTGCAAGCAGACATAGACTTGTAAGTAAGCATGAAGGAAACATTTGTAGATACCAAGATAGATCACCTCTGCATTTGAATGTAGGAAAAGGTGGGATGAAGGAATATTTTGAAGAGACCAAAACTAGATCAAAGTCATTCCAAAAGATATGGAAACCAAAAACTCATAAAGATATTATATATGATGAACAAACGAGTACGCTATCCATTGAGAGTCAAGAATATCCTATTGAAGAAACCAAAAGTAGATAGATAAAGGTTGAGAAACAAAATATTGAGCAGATATTGAGAGAACAAATGGAAATAGATCATAAAAGAGAATCTGATAGAGAAAATCAAGGGAAATTAAAGAAATACTAGGATGTATGTGTTTCATTTGAGCTAAAACTTTTGACCAATGAGGATCTATTTGATCAAGCAAAAATTACAAAATTAAAGTCTCAATTAAACTTTGATAACCAGATTGAACTAGAAAAGACTAAAGAAGAAACTCAAGAAGATATAAAATCTGATAAACGAGTTAACAAAGCAAAAAAACAGTTGCTTGATGATATTATTACACAAATTGAGGGGAATGTAAAGGCTACTCTGAAGTCTTCCAAGACTTTGAAAAAGAACAAGAGAAGTAAAAATCTAACTTTTCAAGATATATTCGTGAATATTGAAGGATGATTGAAGAAGAGTCATAATGGAAACATATGAGGATGACCAAGAGTTATTGGATTGTATTGATGATGATTGATGATGACTGATTAATGATGATTGATGATTGATGATTGATGATTGATGATGATGATTTTTGATTAATGATTGATGAATGCTTAATGAAAGATGATGAATGATGATTGATGAATAATGATGAATGAATTATGCTTAATGAATGATGATGAATAATGAATGATGATTGAAGATGATGATTGATCATGATGATGATGAATGATGATAATTGATTATGATGATGATGATTGATGATGATAATTATGATGATGATGATATTGGAGGATGTTGATGATATTGATGCTCATGGTGATGAAGAACTATAAATCAGTAAAGTTAAAGAAAAGCTGGATCTATCGATGATGAAGATGAACCAAATTAATAATGTGAAATGTTTCCAATTTCAAATTCTATTTTCTTTTTTTGAAAAGAGAAAATGCATTGCATTGTTGTGTGTGGTAAAGATTTATATGAATTTAAGGAAGATCAACTAGAATGAAGATAACAAACATCTATTATGGGTTCACATGAAGCATGAATGACTAAAAGTTATATGGATAGAATCAGTTAGCGGACTAGAGACTTTTGGGAGTGAAAGCCGTAATGTGAAAACAAGAAGCCTTGCACTCATTCCAATAGAGCCTTGAGTTGAGACTAATCTAACCAAAAATGAAGTTTGAGTACGATAAACTAGGAAACTTCTAGGATCTTTATTAAGGAATCAATTATAAAAAGCAAAGTTTAACTTGAAAAACGATCTTTGAAAGATGTCTTCAACGAAGGCTAGATGGACTATGATAATCTAAGATGAAACCACCCAATTGTGATTACAACTTGGTAAATTATGCTTTTGACGTAGAGATATGCAATAGAACTACATTCTAGTATAAAGAACCCTCAAGAGATTATGCAAGATTAATCACGTAATCACTAAACTGAAGCATCAATGTTTTGATCTCGATGGCTTAATACATGGATGTTTGGTACGAAACATCACTTTTATGGTTTGATGATGGTTTAACTTCACTACAAGAATCACTTTTATCATAAAAAAAATTATTTTCCATAAAGATAGATGTAATTCTTCGATAGGTTGACCTAATTGGATCAATAGATAGTCAAAGCTTTGTGTATCATTAAAAACTCACTGAAATAAGTTAAAAGTGACTTTGAAGTTTGAATCAATTGCAGAGAGTTTCATATCTTCTTTCTTAATTACTAAAAGTTTGGACTTGAATCCAACATAGTGTCCAACTAATTTCTAAGGTGATATTGTTTAGCCAATTGGAATAGGAAAATGAATTTAGTGTTAGATATAGATCTTCTATCTAGAAACTATTCAATTTTAGAAGATACTTTCAATCCATTGAGAATAGGATCAACCTTTTATCTATGGGGTCCTTCAAGCTAGTGCTCATAATATACTACAATGGATGAAGAAGGATTTTGAAGTTATCAAAAAATGTTTTAGCAAGTGTTGAAGATAAAAGAGATAGGAATCATTCACATATTTGATGATTCCAATGATGTGACATGAGAAAGTTCCCTACATTCTACCCCAAAACCTAACGTACAATTCAACTTAGTAGACCTTTAGTTTGGTGAAAGCTTAGTGAATGTTGACTAGGAATCAACCATGGTAGAAATATCTGAGTAAAAATTCATTTTTCCAAAGACAAATTCATGCAAATTTCACAAGAATTCCCAAAGTCCTAAAAAGAAACCTATTCATTTGGCTAGGTCAATGAATAGGTTCTACCTTGAATTGGGCTAAGATAAAAATTTTGCTAGGTATACCATTCGCTCGTTTCAAATCTAGTGTATGATGTGATCTCCTTCTCAATAAAGAGGAGAGCTAGAGAGACGATAAACATGCTCCTATGACTGGGCCATGAGTTTAGATGAATTCCACTAGCCTTCTCATAAATTGAGGCACATTTTAGAGGAGGACATTTCTCATCACAACTTTTGCATTCATTCACACCATCCTATTGTGGTGTGTATCTGCATGAAGACTACCTTTGAATTCCATGACTTTTAGGAAACTATTGAATTCATCTGAAATGTATTTAGCTCATCCATTATGTCTTAATGTTTGAATGTACTCTATATCTTCTTATCTACCACAAACTTGAAATTTTAAAGTTAGAAAACACCACATTTCTCTCCTTCATGAAGTATACTCATACTTTTCCTATATGATCATCAACTGAAGTGACATAACACCTGCAAATTCCCATAGATGTGGTCTTTGTAGGACCCCAAATATTTATATGTACTCTCTCTAGCACAATCTCACCAACATGCTTTTCATGCAAAAATGATGCCCTTGACTGTTTACTGAATCGACATGCTTCACATACCTTCTCAATCTCTATGACTTTGAAATTTGGTAGTCCATTGACACACTTTTTTATTGCATTACCTTTAGCCTCTGCAAATTTACATGTCCAATTCACTTCTGTTGAATCTCTATGTTAACAATAACACTTGCACCTTTCCCAAACATGGCGGCATTCATTTCAATAGTTTTCACATTCAAGGTGAACACATTATCCACTTCTTTCCATTTGGCAATGGACCTTCCATTTAATTTGTACACTTCTACATATAAACCATGAGAATTGAACTTGACTTGTAGTCTATCATCAAACCATTTGTCCAAAAAAAAAACCAGGTTCTTTGTTATATTGGGAGCATTTAGTACATTAGCAAGATGTTTTACCTTCCCATGCTCCATGGACACAGCTATGTTTCCTATATGATTGATGGGATGTGATGTATCATCACCACTTTCAATAAGTCCAAGAATTGGAAATTCTTGCAAACTACTAAACTATTGTGCATGGCTGGTCATGTGATTTGAAGTACCTCAATCAACATTCCAAACATTATCATTTGATTTTGAAAGGTTAGAAGACATTGTATTCATCATGTGATGTTAGACCATGAATACCTTATTCAAATCATCTACACTTGTGGATGCATAATTGTTTTTATACTTTCTATTGATTTGCTTCTTCAAGCTATAATCATGGTTCAAAGTGAAAATAATTACCACAATTCCAACATCCTTTCCTTTCATTACTTGAATCATGTCTTTGGAAATGATTTATATCCTGATTTTATCATGCTTTAAATAATTGTAAATGATCAACTACACATAGAGAACAAGCTTTGACAAGATCACTGTTCTGATGGAGTTATGAGAGAGAAGTGAGATGACAATGTAATGATCATATATGTATTAAAACATGTAAAACTATAATTTCATTGACAATCAAACATTGCTCAATGTGTGTAAGATGAATGAGCTATGATGTGAGCTCTCACTTCACAATGGTTGTACTAAGAAATCATCTCTCAAGGTCAAGATACACGGGGGCCTTTTAGATCCTCTTCTTATGGTTGAACTTGGAGCCAAAGTTTGAATTCAAATTCAAACTTCTACCTAAAAGGTGAATGCTAACATATAAGATAGATCTTGTCATTCCTCAACAAGCAAGTGATACATGATTTTGAGCTTTCTAACTCCTCGTGGGTATACTCTACTTTTAGAAGGATGAATGTGAAGTACTTAATTTACAAGAGGTTGATCATATGAAGCTTTTCAAAGGTTATGCCAATAAATTAAGAATAAGATAGTTAACAAAGCATGTGGGCTTGGATTTTATTGCACCAATAGCTCCCCCTCAAGCTTAACATGCTTGGTCTTCATTGCTCCTTGATTTCCTACAAACCAATCATCAATTTGAACCTGTTTGTCTTTGTTCCATCCAATGCGTTTGTGAGTATATCTGTACATTGTAAATGATTTGAAACATACGATAGTTGAATATCTTTGCTAAGCAATTTCTCCCTTACATAATGATAGTGCACTTCAATGTGCTTAGTGCTTGCATGATATATAGGATTAGCAACCAAATGAAGTGAGCTAGTATTGTCTCGAAAGATTATTGGAGTGTAGGAATGTATCTTCAAATCTGCATATAGTTGCTTAAGCCACATAACTTCTTGAGTTGCATTTGCAAAATCTCTATATTTTGCTTTTGTGGATGATAAGGCTGTTTGAGTTAGAGGTTTGCGGAAGCATGCGAATAGCACAAGGAAGAAGAAGAAGCTTGGAGCACAACACACAATACTAAATGTATTACTAGAGAATGTACAAAGATAAGTAGCCCATTAGGGCAATAGGCATATATGCAAGCCAGGGGAAAAAGACCTCCTAAAGAGGGAAAAAAGTGCCCCGATGGTTGTAGTGTGTTCACACACATCACTACCTAAATATATCAACAAATCCCCCCTGGGAGTGATGTGGTGAACAAGGAGCTGGCACTCATGTATAAGGAAGTGCCAAGCTATGTGGAGATCACTCCACAAAAGGAAGTAAGCCCAAAGCTTTGCGGAAAGCTTCAAAGTTCTCCCGAGGTAGAGCCTTCATGAAAAGGTCTGCAATGTTCTCGTGCATGGGCCCATATGCCAAGCTGATCTCCCGAGTAGAGAACCTCTCCCTAACATAGTGATAATGCACCTGAATGTGCTTAGTGCGAGCATGGAACATAGGGTTCCTCGCAACTGCCAATGCGATCTGTTTGTCAATGAAGATGGTGGTGGCAAAAGTCTGACCAACACCCAAATCAACCATAAGGCATCTGAGCCACACACACTCAATAGTCACTATGAAAGTTGCCCTATACTCAACCTCAAAACTGGAACTGGCCACAGTAGGCTGCTTCTTGCTCAACCAAGATATACATGAGCTACCAAGCATGAAGCAAAAGCAACTAGTGGACACACGAGTGTCATAGCAACCAGCCCAATCAGAGTCAGAAAAAGCATGCAAATCTGGCGATAGTGATCCCCCCCTTGGGATAAAACAACCCAAGTAGCCGAGTACCACTCAAGTAGCAAAAGATGCGCTTAACCGCGTGCCGATGCTTCACTCTTCGGCAATGCATAAACCTCCTCATCTGTGAGAGCAAACTGAATATCTAGCCAAGTAATGCATAAGTAAATCAAGCATCCAACAACCCGCTGATAGAGAACATCATCAAATGCATCTCCAGCATCATGAAGACTCAATCGTAAACCTGTCTCCATAGGAGTGTCAATAGGCTTACAATATTCAAGGCCAAAACACTGCAATAATGTGTAAATATATTTCGTTTGACACAAAGCCATCCCACCATCAACTTGCATAAATTGAATGCCCAAATAGTGATGCAAATGCCCCAAATCAGACACCTCAAATGAGGCATGCAAATTAGGCTTAAAATCAGCATTATGCTTCTCAATAGGACCAGTGAGCAGGATGTCATCAACATAGACAACAATGATCAAAAGCACATCATAAGCACGCTTAACATATAAGGTGCTTTCAGTTGGACTGTTCTCAAAACCATGTGCAATCAAATAGGCATGTATCTTCTCATACCAAGCATGTGGTGCTTTCTTTAAACCATATAATGCCTTCTTTAACTTGCATACCAGGTTTTCATGCCCTTTCTGCACAAAGCCACGGGGCTAAAAACATACACTTCTTTATGCAAGTCACCATTCAGAAATGGAGTTTTAATGTCCAACTTATGTACATTCCAACCATGATGGGCTAGAAGTGCACAAATGCTCCGAACAGTAGTCATACGGCATGTAGGTGCAAAGGTCTCACCGAAATCAATGCCTCTTTCTTGTGCATAACCTTTTGCAACAAGCTTAGCCTTATACCTGTCAACAGTACCGTCAGGTTTATGCTTCAGCTTGTATATCCACTTAGTGCCAATGGCCTTCTTGCCAGGAGGCAAGTCACATAAAGACCAAGTACCATTCTTCATTATAACACCATATTCAGATTGCATAGCAAACATCAAATTTTCTGAATTTTGTGCTTCATCAAACGAAACAGGCTCATTCTCATCACAAAGACTAGATGCAGCCATAGCATAGCAATCTGATGCACAAGAGGCACTATGAGAGCTTGAACGAGTACGATATGACAGAGGTGCATCTAATTTGCTATCACACAAGGTTTGCACTAGCCTTTTTGGCATAGTTCTTTCCTACTCAATATCAGCTCTCTCATCAATAAGTGCATCATGTACATCTGCGTCAGAAATGGAATTATCTGCATCTTTACATGAAACGTGCAAAGGATGAGAAGTTGCCTCATTGGGACCAACACTAGATTGTCAACCTGTAAAAAGAGGCAGCAAAGTATCATACATGTCTTTGGAGCTAACAAACGTCTCCTTAGTACATGAAAGCAATGGCTGAATAGCAACTTCCTCAAAAACAACATCACGACTAACCAGAGTGCATTTAGTCCGTGAATGATATAGATGATAGCCTTTACATTCAGAACTGTATCCAACAAAAATACATTTTACTACTTTATCATCCAATTTTCAGCGATGTTCTTCAAGCACTAATGCATATGCCAAACACCAAAAACACGCAGATGAGCAACATATGGCTTGCCATCATGCCAAGCCTCATATGGAGTGATAGATTGCAACGCTTTAGTGGGACACCTGTTCAGTACCTATGCTGCACACATGACAACCTCAAGCCAGAAACTATGTAGTAAAGCTTGACTCTTGACCATACACCTCGCCATCTCCATGAGTGACATGTTCTTTTGTTCAACAACTCCATTCTGCTGAGGTGTATACGACACTGTGCACTAGTGTTTTATCCCACGTTCAGCCAGAAATGCATTAAAATTAGAAGATATATACTCCCCCCTTGATCAGAATGGAGCGTGCCCATTTTACATGCTGACAGATTTTCAGCCAAAACCAAAAACTGTTTGAAGCACATGAACACTTCGGACTTTGCCTCCAATGGATATACCCATGGATGCCTGGAAAAATCATCGATGAAAGTCATGAAGTAAAGATAATTCCCAAAAGAAGGTGTGTGCATAGGACCACAGACATCACTATGTACAAGCTGCAATTTCTGACTAGCCAAACTGAACCATCTTTTGGAAAGGACGAACGCTGCATTTTGCCCAAAATACAGCCTTCACAAACATGTTTTCCAAGTGCCTCAAGTTTGGGCAAAGAGGACACCATTTCAGATTTCTACAGGTGTAGCAAACTAGCAAAAAGTCAGATGACCAAAGCGTGCATGCCAAAGCTTTGCATCTGACATAGCCTGAGAATCATTTACTGCACATGCTGAATCATTTATACATCTTTCATAGTCTATGAGATTAGACAGCCCACGACATAAAATGCCAGAAGCAATAATCACATCGCCATTTGACAGATCATGAACTGTACACCTGTCATCAACAAATTTCACAACCAAGCCAATCTTGGCTAATGCAGAAACTGATAACAGGCTCTTCTAGATCCTTGGCACAAATAAAGCATCTGAGAGAGTGAAAGAGATACCATTAGCAGTAGTCAAAATGATCTTACCAACTCCCATAACATGATAGGAGGAGTTGTTGGCGCATGTAACAGTATTCCCTGTAGGGGTAGGCTCGAGTGAAGAGAAGAAACTACGATACAAGGTAATATGTTTGGTTGCCCCACTATCAAAATACCAAACATCTAAGTCTACTGCAGACATGCACTACTCATGAGAAGATGGGTCAAAACTGCAGACAGTAGTAAAGGCCCATTCTTCTTCCTGCATAAGATGAGCAGACTCTATTTTTGGTGTAGAGGCCTCTGCAACAACCATTCCAGCCTCTTTCTTCTTTGCCTCTTTAGCAGCCAGTTTTGGACAGTTCTTTATGATATTATCATTCCCTTTACAGTACTTACAAATACAAAACAATTTCTACTTTCCTAATTTGTTCTCATCTTTACCTTCCTTCTTTGAGTATGCAAAATTAGCAGATTTCTGCTTACTAGTTGAAGAGCTCCATTTTTCTTTCCCCTTCTGACTAGCCAAGAAAGCTTGATCTGCAACTCGCATAATGGACCTGTTCTGCCTAAATTGATCTTCTTGCAACAGAACAGAGACTAACTCCTCAAATGATAAGGCATTTGGATTGCCTTTTCATCATCAGCCGAAGAGTAGAAGCAAAACTCTGATATGAATCAGGAAGACCATTCAAAACCGTCTGCATAAGTAAGCTATCTGGTATAACCTCATAAGCAGAAATCAATTATTCCTTCAAGTCTTTGATCTTTGTTAGGAAACTGTGCATAGAATCACCTTCATTCATCTGCTCACTCTCCAACTGTTTTCGGAGGTAAGCAATACAAGCCTCATTCCTAGCTTGGTACAATGTGGTAAGTGTATCCCAAGAATCCTTAGCTGTTCTGCAAGAGCGAATGTGAGGAATAATGGCATGTTTGACAAACAAAGCTACCAATGCATATGCCTAGGAATCTCTGCCATCCCAATGAATATGCTTTGCAGTAGGTGCAGCAAAAACCGCAGCACGAATAGGAATATGCAGAATATCATCATCTTGGACACCTTCTATATCAGCTTCAATACCTGCAAATGTAACATTTGTAGGTGTGATAGGACATTTTCCGACACCCTGTACAATGTTCCACAGTCCTTTTGCAACCAAAACATGTCGCATCATATAAGCCCATAACCCGTAGTTGATACCATCCAACTTATCCTCAACAACCAACATACGGAATACATCACTCCTTTCAGCCATGGCCAGTGACTAAAATACCTTGATGCAGAAAATTGACTGTATCTCAAAATGTTGAATAGAACAGCCTAGAGGAATTCTGCTAGACCTTAGTAGACTTCGAGACGCTTTTACTAGCGAACAAAAACTGGTATATATCTTTGGCACAAAAAGACAAAATAGCTTGCACAAGCACTGCGATAGTGCGTTTGGAGGCCGAAATGAGCTCAGATCGTGATTTTGGCACGACATAGTGAAGCTATTTTGATCTCGAAAACACACTGAGTATGCCCACCAAAATTTGTGTGATTCTGAGAATACAAATGGAGGAGTGTCGACAGCACCCTAGATGAAGCGATGACATGCTCTGATACCAATTGTTGGAGTTAGACGTCTGTGGAAGCACGCGAATAGCACAAGCAAGAAGATAAAGCTTGGAGCACAACACACAATACTGAATGTATTACTAGAGAATGTACAAAAATAAGTATCCCATTAGGGCAATAGGCATATATAGAAGCCGAGGGAAGAAAACCTCCTAAAGAGGTAAAAAAGTGCCCCGACGGTTCTAGTGTGTTCACAAACATCACTACCTAAATATACCAACAAAGGCCATAGTTGGTTGCCTCTTAGATGACAAAGATATAAGCTTTGAACCTACAAAGGATAGGTACCTTGAAGTGCTCCTCTTATCATCTTGTAGCCAACCCAATTTACATTAGACTACATATTTTATATATATGTTAGAAGTGAAGGGATAGAACAACCCTTCATTCATTGTACCCCTTAAACACCTAAGCACTCTCTTTGTGGCTTCCATATGAGGCTTCCTTGTTGCATGCATAAATTGACTCAATGTACTCAGTCCATAGGCAATGTATACTCTTGTTAGAGTAGCATAATTGAGACTTCGCACAAGTGATTGATACCATGTAGCATCATCAAGTAGTTCACCTTCATGTGAACTCAATTTATGGTTAAGTTCCATAGGAGTACCTGCAATTTCAGTGTTCATCTTAAATTTTACCAACATATCATGTATGTACTTCCTTTGAGTGATAAATATACCTAAATCTGTACACGTTCTAAGCCAAGAAAGTAGCTTAATAAACCAAGATCACTGATTTTGAATTCCTTCTTTAATTGAGTCTTGACCTACTTGATGCCATCAGAATCATTCTGTGGAATAATGATGTCATCTACATAGACACATAAGTAGATGAATTTTGTTTTTTTCTTCTCAAAAAATAAAGAAGAATCTACCTTGATTGCTACAAAGTCTTGGTCTTGCAAATAAGTAACTAGCCTATATTGCCAAGCTCTAGGAGTTGGCTTGAGACCATAGAGTGCCTTCCTAAGTTTGCATACATAACCTACTTTTTCTTCATCTTCGAAACCTGGTGGTTGTGCCATATACACTTCTTCTGATATCCATCCATTAAGAATGCATTCTTGACATCTAACTGATATAAATTACAATTTTTAGAGCAAGACTTACCAAAATCCTGATTGTTGGCATCTCTGCCCATAGGTGAAAATGTTTCTTCATAATCTACTCCAGGTGTTTCGGAAAATCCTTTTCCCACAAATATTGCCTTGTACATATTTATAGAGCCATCTGAGTTCTTTTTTATTTGTGTATCCACCTTGATCCACTTACCTTCATGTCTGGCTTTTGGAGAACTAGATCCCAAGTGTGATTTTCTTGTAATGCTTCCACTTCTTGCTGCATGGCTTCTCTCCACTCTTTCTTCTTCCTAGCCTCTTAAAATGAAGAAGGCTTTTCTACCATAGAGTCTTTAGTGATATACACAAAATGCTTGGTAAGTAAAGATGTATCATATCCATACATTATGGGCTTCTTAGTTTCTCTTTGTGATCTCCTCAATGCTTGAGTTGAAGACTTTAATATGTCTTCTAATTGCTCGAGTTTGACCTTGCCCCTTGACTTCCAAGCCTTGAGGTCAATTTGCTCTTCATCATTTGAGTTGATATCTTCTACCAATTGTTGATATTCTTGTGTGAGGGTGGGAAAATCATTTTACAAATCATATGGTAACTTGAATTTCCTGCAATCATCTTCAAACCATAAATTATTCTCATCAAATACTACATCCCTACTAACCATAAATGCCTTGTTAGTAGGATTGTATAGTCTATACCCCTTTTGATTCTGATCATACCCAATAAATATACATTTCTCAACTTTAGGGTCAAGTTGCCCTCTGATTTTTGAGGGGATGTTTGCATAAGCAATGCACCAAAATATTTTGCAATGGTCCAATGAGGGTCTCCTGCCATTCCATGCATCATATGGTGTCATAGCATCTAATGATTTGGATGGAAGCCTATTGACCAAGTAGGTGGCTGTGGAAACAACCTTTGCCCATAGATTATTAGGTAACTTCTTCTCATTTAACATAGACCTAGCGACTTCAACAAGTAACGTGTTCCTTCTCTCTGCCACTCCATTCAGTTCAAGAGTGTATCTAGTTGTTACTTCCCTCTTTATGCCTCTCTCTTGTAGAAATGATTCAAATTCATGTGAAAAGTACTCATCACCTCCATCAAATCTGATTCTCTTCAAGCTCCTTCCAGTTTGATTTTCAACTAGTGCCAAGTACTTCTTGAAACATGTAAATAGCTCATCCTTATGCTTCATAAAATAAGGAATTGTCCATCTATTGTAATCATCAATAAAGGAAACATAGTACCTTGAACCTGAGATGGATGGATCTTTGCTAGGACCCCACACATTAGTGTGTACAAGCTCCCAATAGTCTTCATGAATGTATCCTCTCCTGTTGAATGATTCCGTGTGAGCTTCGCAAAATTGGCATGCTCCACATTTGTATATCATATGTTGCATGGTCACCTTGGGAATGCCAAGTACACTTTGATCCCTGCACATTTGCTTCTGAGTTCTCTCTCCTATGTGTCCTAGTCTTTTGTGCCATATTTCTAACTCAAATAAGGTTTGATCCCTATAACTGAATAATACAATGTTCCTTGTGTCTTGAATTTCAAATGTGAATATTCTACCTCATCTCTCACCTTTCGCAATTCTTTTGAGGCCTTGTTGAGAGTCTTCCACATATGCTCTATGCTTAGTGAATGTGACCTATAAACCTTTCTCAAAAATCTGCCCAATACTAATTAGGTTTTTGGTTATAGTTAGCACATATAGAACTTTACTCAAAAGGCTCATGCTACTATCAGATGTTTTGACATTTCCAATTTGCTTGACTGCGTGTTTAGCATCATCACATATTTGTACTTCATGCTTTCCTTTGAGTTCTTCAAGGTCAGATAATAGAGCTACATTTCCAGCCACATGGTTGGAACAACCTGAATCAATGTAGAAAAAAGGCTCATCCTCTTGACCTTGCTTGGATGTCATGTTCATGATGAGTAGAGAGTCTTCTTGGTCTTCAGTATAGTTGTTGTAGTCCCTTCTTCCTCTAAAGCCCCCTTGATAATTTTTGTTGTTATAACCTTGATTGTAGTTATGGTTGTAGTTTCCTACACCATTGTTGTATTTGCCTCTTGATTTCCCATAGTTTCCTCTATGGTATCCTCTTCCCCTTTGGTTCCTTGTATTCTTGAAGCATTCTTCTGTGGTATGGTTTTTAAGACCAAAAATGTTGCATGGTGAGTTCTGCTTGGGTCTCCTCCTTGCTTTCCTCCTCTACCCCTTCCTCTAGCACCTCTTCCTCTTCTACATAATTAGCTTGAGAGGTACTAGCCTCTTCTTCACTCTTCTTGCTTTTACTTTGATCCTTATCTTTATTTTTATCTATATAAAGGGTAGAAGATTGGTTACCGCTTGAGTTGTCACCATTTCTATTCAGCTTTGTCTCGTGTGTGAAGAGTTGCCCCATCAAGATGTTGAGGTCAAGTACTTACATATCCATGTAGAGGTCCATTGTTGTGGTGAAGGACTCCCATTTGTCTTCAGCCTTCATTCCATTAATGATCTTCCTTACAATGTGTTCTTCTTCTATTTCCTCTCCAATGCTTGCAAGCTGATTAGCTACATCTTTTATCTTGGTTATATAGTCAGCCACTCCTTGCTTTGAGTGTTTCTTTAGGGTTGTAAATTCCATCACAACTGATTCTTCCTAGCTCTTGTGTTTGAGGAGAAGTATGATGAGAGTACTACCCAACTCTCTTGGGAGGTCTTACAATTCCTAACATGTGGAAACAAGAAATCAGAGATTTAGTTTAGTAGATATGACCTGGAAAGAGCATCCTTTGCACACCATGTGGTCAGCCTCTCTTGTTCTTCCCTTGTAGATTTTTGCTTGCTCTTGAAGATTGGCCTCTCTTCATCTCTTGAGATGTATCCATATACACTTCTCCCTTGAAGGCACGCTTGCACCCTTAGTGACCATGCTGAGTAGTTGTTATTGCCCAATTTTTCAATGAAGGATGGAAGATTGTTGTTGTTGTGATACCATTGTTGGAGGAGATGGTGGATAATCACAAGAGATGAAGTGGTGTACCTAGATCTTGCTTCACACCTGCTAAGAATGATGGTTGGAGAGTGTAGTGAGCCTCTTTATCTAGGTATTGAACACAAATAACCATATATGTTGCTTGGAAGATGATCCACTAATTGATGGATCATAATTGATAGATTGGAAGATACTTCAAGATAAAAACTTGCTATTTTAGTTCACACACCTATTTAGTGTTTTGAACAGTTCTCTGAGCACAATAGCAAATGGCTTAATTCCTTCTGGGGAACTCTAATTATCTTAGTAAACTATCAATAATGAGTGATTTCATAAAAAATCATGGATTACATGTAGAGAAAGATGTTTGGTAATTCACAGCTTCATCCGGACATTCATGGGCTGCTACAATTATCAGACCAGTGAGCAAAGATAAGCTAATATTTGATGACCGTGAGAAGTAATGCTAATGAAACTTTATGGTGTTGTAACAGAAAGTATGCAAGTTTTATCATGCTTTAAATCATTGCAAATGATCAACTACACACAGAGAACAAGCTCCAACAGGATCTCTGTTCTGATGGAGTTATGACAGAGAAGTGAGATGAGAATGTAATGATCATATATTTATTAAAACATGTACAAATACAATGACTTTGGCAATCAAAAATTTCTCAATGTGTGTGAGGTGAATGGGCTATGAGGTGAGCTCTCAGATCACAATGGTTGTACTAGAGAATGATCTCTCAAGGTCCAGATACACATGGATCTTTTAGATCCTCTTCTCATAGTTGAACTTGGAGCCAAATTTTGAATTCAAATTCAAACTTCTACCTAAAAGGTGAATGCCAAGATATAGGATAGATTCTCTCATTGCTCAACAACCAGGTGATAGGTGATTTTGAGCTTCTTAACTCCTCGTGGGTGTAATCTACAAGGATAAATGTGAAGTACTTTTACAAGAGGTTTATCATATGAAGCCTTTCAAAGGTTATGCCAATAAATTAAGCATAAACTAGTTAACCAAGTATGTGAGCTTGGCTTTAATTGCACCAACAAATAATACTTCAGAAGACCAAGATACATGACATCAAATGTATGTTGCAAATAAACATGAGAATGCTAATGTTCTCATCACATGGCTCACTCAAGAGAATCTCATGAACATAAAGAACAAGGGGTATCATATCAACCCCATCTTTGCATACATAGAGTGTGCTTTCAATTGGACTACATGTAAAACCAAGAGCAAGTAGGTGCCCATGGTTCTCATCATACCATGCATATGAATCTTGTTTAAGTCCATACAAAGTCTTATGCAAATAGAAAACCAAATGCTCTTCACCTATGATTGAAAATCTGAAGATTCTCTTCACATATACCTCTTCTTGAAGTTGCCATTCAAGAAACTTATTTTGATATCCAATTGGTGCACTTTCCAACAACAATGGGTATTCAATGCAATCACATAAAAAATGGTATTCATGTCTGAAGTAGGTATAGAAGCCGCCTCATTGTCAATGCCATATTTTTGTGCATACCCTTTTGCAATAATTTGATTTTTTAGGGATCAATGCTACCATCAGATTTCTTTTTAATCTTGTAAATCCACTTAGTACCAATAACATTCTTACATTTTGGAAATTCACATAACTCCCAAGTATCGCTCTTATATATAAAATCAAATTCTAATTGCATTGTGGTCATCCAATATGAATCATCACATGCGTCGTACGAAAATTGTAGTTCGTCGTTACATGCTATTGCAATAAGAGGTGGTAAAATAAGCGGCTGAAAAATTTCAACTCTTTGAACCTCAATTAGATGGTTTACATGGCCATCCTAAAGACACCTATTAACCTCTCTTCCCTCAAGACTCATTATGGATCAAAGTAGGTCAATAGAGGGTTTGTGGATAGCAAAATTACGATTACTCTAAATCCCTTAGTTTCTTCATCCTCATTTATCTCTAAGGTAATCCAGTTCAATGGTTATTCAAGATATATTCATAGTATGAATATTTTGCATCCTATAGGTAAAAATTACACCAATAATATTGGATCAAATACTACCTCATTCTTCACCAAATCTTGTGTACCAACTTACTATACCAAACAAATTGTAATAGTGCTCAATCAACAATCAAAGAATGAGCAACTCTATTACTTGTCATACTTAACATAGGCTATGTATTACTCAAACTACTTGTACACCACTTGATAGGAATCTTCAATATAGAATAGAACAAAATGGATAAGAATGCAATGGCACATGATATACTAAACAATGTCTACAACACTAGTGGGTCATAGTAAAGAAGGTTTGATACCTTTCTCTTATGTACTATGCTGAAATATATACTTTTGATTATTTTATGAAAGGTTACATTGTATAGTCTTGCCTTTTAGTAATAAACGTTCACCAAATTTACATACCGCACTGAATTTTTACAAAACATTATCATCTATGTCCCCTAGGTCCTAACACTGGCACATTGAGAGGACTTGATCCCCAAAAATAGAACTCAATTCTTCATTGTTTGTTTCTACATCCGAGGGAGTATGTACATCACATGTAAAAGACCCTTGAGCTTAAGTAAATGTATACTGACGTTTCAGACCATGGTTTTGAGCAACGTCTGCACCTCATGAGGGTCGAGCAGAACCACAACTTTCGAGTCTTTGCTGGTGGAAGCTATAACAAATAGGATAATTTGACTCTGAGCTTCAGTCAGCTGGCCAACAAACTCCTCCTGTAGATAGAAATCATATTTAAGGATATGTTCCCTTTGCTTTTGCTTAGCCTGCAATTGTTGTAGGGCTTGAGTCTTTTGAGCTTTTTCTTGCTCTACTCTTTGTTGTAAGTTCTATAGATTGGTTTGATGTCATGTGGTAGCTTTCATTTGCTGATTGATCTCTTCAAATAGGTGAGCATTTGTTTACTACAGTGCCTCTCCAGTCTAGTCATCTCCTTATTTTGGGTAGTTTGTTTGATGTTGGAATTTGCTTCTTGCGAAATAACCATTTGTACCATTGTTTCATGATCCAACTCTTGGATACACTAGAGGTGAGGGGTTTTCACCTCTTGCAAGTTAGTGGTTTTATTATTGGCAGTCCCTTTTTCTTTCATGGCTTCTTCATAAAAGCCTTTAAAATAGGGACTCTACTTGGATTCTTTGTAGATGGCATGGGCAAGCTGGTAAGAATCGACCTTATGGGCATCCAATTGTGTCTAGAGCTTATGCACATGTTGGTGCAACCACACATTAGCATCATGGAGGGACTCATTGCACTAATAGTATAGGTGTATATCCTGCTTGATGAGAGTATGCATGTTTACCAAGTATGTGCTGAGAGGGGAGAATTCATGAAGACCACATTGATTGTTAACACAAAAAGACCATAGCTCTTCATGGGGGGACGGGAGCGTAGGGAGGGCAAGAATATTGTCTGAGTCAAGCATATTCCAAGCATGATTAGGAGAGGGAGAATGTCACAATCCATGACTCAATGGGATGTGAGAGGATGATTAATTAGGAGATGAGGGAGTAGAAGCCACCATGGATGAGAACGGAGTGAGAAAAGCTTCAACAGCTTCTCCAACAAGTTGTGGCTGAAGTGAAGGAGGTAGAGAAGGCACTCCATCAGGCATGGGATGATTGAAGGGAGGACTAAGTGTGATTGGCGATGGAGATTTGGGGGTTTGCTATTGATATATTTAGGTAGTGATGTGTGGAAACACACTAGGATCCCCTCTTTAGAAGGTTGTTCTCCCCGCTTGTATATATGCCTATTTCCTTAATAGGTCATATATCTTTGTACATTCTAGTGGTAATACATTCAGCATAGTGTGTTGTGCTCCAAGCTTCTTCTTCTTCCTTGTGCTCTTAGCATGCTTCCATAGACCTCTAACTCCAACAATTGGTAACAGAGCAGGTCATTGCTTCATTTAGTGCATCGTCATCACTCCTTCAATCAGAGTCTCAGAATTGCATGCAATTTGGTGAGCATACTTAGGGTGATTAGGAGATAGAAGCAGTTTTGCTTTGTAGTGCCAAAATCGTGATCTGAGCTCATTTCAGCCTTCAAACACACTATTGAAGCACTTGTGTAGGCTATTTTGTCTTTTTGTGCCAAAGATATATACATGTTTTGGTTCACTAGTATAAGCATCTAGAAGTCTACTACATGTTTAGCAGAACTTGTTAGAATATTTCTATTCAACTTTTTCAGATATAGTCTTTTCTTTGCATCAGGGTATTCTTGTGAGTGGCCATGGCTGAAAGCAGTTATTTATTTTGTATGTTAGCTGTTGAGGATGAGTTGGATGGTACGATTACCCATTGTGCGCTTATATGATGCATCATGTATTGGTTGCAAAAGAACTGTGGAATATTCTGTAGGGTGTTGAAAAACGTCCTATTACACTTGCAAATACAGGTACTAATGCTGATGTAGATGGCATCAAAGATCATGATATTTTGTAGATTGGTGTTTGTGTTGTGGTTTTTGCTGCCCCTATTGCAGAGAAAATTTGTTGGTATGCTAGAGATGCTCAGACACATATTGATAGCCTTGTCTATCAAATGTGCCATTATTCCTCACATTTGCTCTTGTAGAATAGCTAAGGATGCTTGGGATATACTTACCACATTGTACCAGGCTAGGAATGAGGCTCGTATTGCTTACCTCTGAAAACAGTTGGAGAGTGAGCATATAAATGAAGTTGATTCTATGGACAATTTTCTAACAAAGATCAAAGATTTGAAGGAATACTTAATTTCTACTGATGAAGTCTTGCCTGAAAGTTCACTTGTGCAAACTATTCTAAATGGTCTTCCCGATTTATACTAGAGAAATGCTTGTACTCTTCGTTTGATGATAAAAGGCAATCCAAATGCCCTAATATTTGAGGACTTAGTCTTTGTTCTATTGCAAGAAGGTCTAGGTAGAATAGGTCCATTATGTGTGTTGCAGATCAAGCTTTCTTGGCTAGTCAGAAGGGCAAAGGTAAATGGAGCTCTTCTATTAGTAAGCAATAATCTACTAGTTCTACACAATCAAAGAAGGATGACAACAAATAGAAAAGCAGAAATTGTTTTGCAAGTATTGTAAAACAAATGATCATGTCATAAAGAATTGTCCAAAACTAACTTCAAAAGAAGAAATGAAAAAAGATGCAGGAATGGTTCTTGCAGAGGTCTCTACATCAAAAATACAGTCTGCTAACCTAGTGAGAATGAAGAATGGGAGTTTACTACTGTGTGCAGTTTTGACCCATCTTCTCTTGAACATTGTATGCCTAGAGTAGACTCAGATGTTTGGTACTTTGATAGTGGGGAAACCAAATATATTACCTTATAGCATAGTTTCTTTGCCTCACTTGAGACTACCTCTATAGGGAATATTGTCACATGCACCAACAACTCCTCTAATCCTATCATGGGAGTTGGTAAGATCATTCTGACTACTACTAATGGTAGTTCTTTTACATTGTGAGATGCTTTATTTGTGCTAGGGATAAAAAAGAAATTGTTATCACTTTCAACTTTAGCAAAGATTGGCTTGGTTGTGAAATTTATTGATCATAGATGTATAGTTTATCATCTTTCAAATGGCAATGTGACTATTGCTTCTGGCATTTTATGTTGTGTGCTGTATAAGCTGATAGACTATGAAAAATTTGTGAGTGATTCAACATGTGCGTTACATGATTCTCAAGCTATGTCAGATGCAAAGCTTTGGCATGCATGCTTTGTTCATCTGAATTTGCTAGTTTTCTATGCTTGCAAAAATCTGAAATGGTGTCCTCTTTGCCCAAACTTGAGACACCCTGTAAACATGTTTATGAAGGATTTATTTTGAGCAAAATGCATCGTTCCTCGTTTCCAAAAGCTGGTTTAGTTTGAACTACTCAGAAATTGTAGCTTGTTCACAATGATGTCTGTGGTCCTATGCAGACATCCTCTTTTGGAAACTATCTTTAGTTTGTGGCTTTCATTGATGATTTTGTAGGCATGCATGGGTATATCCACTTAAAGCAAAGTCTAAAGTGTTTATGTGCAAATAATTTTTGGTTTTGGCTGAAAAGCTATCAGCATGTAAAATGGGCACTCTTGGAGATGGCGAGGTGTATGGTTAAGAGTCAGGCTTTACATATAGTTTTTGTCTTGAGGCTATCATGCGTGCATCATATGTACTTAGCAGGTGTCCCACTAAAGCATTGTAGTCTATCACTCCATATGAGGCTTGGCATGGTTGTAAGCTGTCTGTTTCTCACTTGTGTGTTTTTGGTTGTTTGGCATACACATTAGTGCCTAAACAACAATGCAAGAAATCGGATGATAAAGGAGTAAAATGTATTTTTGTTGGGTATAGTTATGAAAGCAAAGACTATCATCTATATCATGCACAAACAAAACAATTTGGTTAGCCATGATGTTGTTTTTGTGGAAGATGATATTCAGCCACTACTTTCATGTACTAAGGAGACATCAGTTAGCTCCAAAGACATGTATGATACGTTGTTGCCTCTTTTTATAGGTGAAGAGTCTAGTGATGGTCCTAATGAGGCAATTTCTCAGCCTTTATAGGTTTCATGTGATGATGCAAATCTTTTTATTTCTGATGCATATTTACATGATGCACTTGTCGATGCGAGAGCTGATATTGAGGAGGCAAAAACTATGCCAAAATGGTTGGTGCAGACTTTGCATGACAACAAATTAGATGCACCTATATCATGTCGTACTCGTTTAGGATCTCAAAATGCCTCCTTTGCTATGCTATGGCTAGCTCTAAACTCTATGATGAGAATGGCCCTGTTTGGTTTGATGAAGCACAAAATTCTGAAAATTGGATGGCTCCTATGCAATTAGAATATGATGCCATCATGAAAAAAAGTACCAGGTCTTTAGGTGACTTGCCTCATGGCAAGAAGGCCATTGGCACCAAGTGGGTATACAAGCTAAAGTGTAAGCATGATGTTAACAATTGACAGGTATAAGGCTAAGCTTGTAACAAAGGGTTATAAGTAGGGAAGGACCATTTATTTTGATGAGACCTTTGCACCTACATGGCAAAAAACTAGTGTTCATAGCAATTGTGCACTTGTCGCTCATCATAAATGGAATGTACATCAGTTGTACATTAGAACTCCATTTCTGAATGGTGACTTGCATGAAGAAGTGTATGTTTCTGAGCCCCGTAGCTTTGTGTAGAAAGGGCATGAAACCAAGTGTGCACATTGAAAATGCATTATATGAATTGAAGCAAGCACCACATGCTTGGTATGAAGAGATACATGCCTATCTCATTACACATGGTTTTGAGATTAGTCCAACTAAGAGCATCTTATATGTTAAGCGTGCTAATGATGTGCTTCTAATCATTGCTATGTATGTTGATGACATGTTGCTCACTAGTCCTCATGAGAAGCATATTGCTGATTTTAAGGCTAATCTCCATGCCTCATTTGAGATGTCTGATTTGGGGCATTTGCATCATTATTTGGGCACTCAGTTTATGCAAGTTGATGGTGGAATAGCTTTGTGTCAAATGAATTATATTGACGCATTATTCGAATGTTTTGGCCTTGAAGACTGTAGATCTATTCGCACTCCTATGGAGACGTGTAGGATTGAGTCTTCATGATGGTGGAGATGCATTTTATGTTGTTTTCTATCAACAAGCTATTGGATGCTTGATTTACTTTATGCATTACTCAACCAAATATTTAGTTTGCTATCTCACAAATGAGCTAATCTATGATTGCCTAGGTGTCAAGCATTGGCAGCGAGTTAAGCGCATCTTTTGCTATTTGAGTGGTACTCGGATACTTGGATTGTTTTATCCCAAGGGGGAATCACTACCACCAGATTTACATGCTTTTTATCACTCTGACTAGGCAAGTTTCTATGACACGCATGTGTCCACTAATGGTTTTTCTTCATGTTTGGTAGCTCATCTATATCTTGGTTGAGTAAGAAGCAACCCACTATGGCCACTTCCAATTGTGAGGCTCATTATACAACAGCCTTCACAATGACTCTTGAGTGTGTGTGGGTTAGAAACCTTATGGTTCGTTTGGGTGTTGGCTAGTCTTCTTCCACCACCATATTCATTAACAGTCAGAGCACATAGGTAGGTGCGAGGAACCCTATGTTCCATGCTTGCACTAAGCACCTTGAGGTGCATTATCATTATGTCAAGGAGAGGTTCTCTACTAAAGAGATTAGCTTGACATATGTGATCACACATGAAATCATTGTAGACCTTTTCATGAAGGCCCTGCCTAGAGAGAAGTTTGAAGCTTTTTGCAAAGCTTTGGGCTTACTTCCTTTTTTTCTGGATTGATTCCACATAGCTTGGCAGTTCCTTATACATGAGTGCGAGCTCCTTTTTCACCGCATCGATCCCAAGGGGGATTGTTTATATTTTTAGGTACTGATGTGTGATCATACACTAGGACCACTGGGGCACTTTTTTCCATATTTAGGAGGTTTTTGCCCCCCAGCTTATATATATGCCTATTACCCCAATGGGTCATTTTATTTGTACATTCTAGTGGTGATGCATTCAGTATTGTATGTGGTGCTCCAAGCTTCTTCTTCTTTCTTTTGTTGATAGCATGCTTCCGCATACCTCTAACTACAACAATTGCTAGGTGGATCTTGAAGGAGAATGGAAGGATTCTTTTGAAGAGGAGGATGGCATAATATTTTTTGGTAGAGTTTCCTGAGTTGTTGAAGCATGCGGACTGGAAGTCAAAGGTCCTACCATCATTGATTCAAGAATTTGTTTCACCTCCAAAGAGGTGGAACTCTTGACTTGATGTAGATTTTGTGATTGAAAATTTATCTTACACCTTCGTCATCCTCTGTTGTCGATGAGGCAGGAGGAGCAAGGCTTCACGAGATGAGTAAGATGCACACTATTCATCAGGGTAGAGTATGGAAAGAATGTAGGGCAAATCAGTTTTGGTGGCACCACCTTGCTGTACCTAGTAGAGTGTTTGTTGGGATTCCTTATGAATATAGTTGGACAAGATTATTGACCAATTGATCGAATGATGCATAATAGTTGCAATCAAGGAAAAAAATGAGGTGAAATACTATGGGGGTGATGCTACAAATTCATTGCCACTACCATGAACTAGAGGATGGATCTCTCTGGTTTAGGGTGAGAGCCAATTGCATACGTATTAGAACTATGTCAAGGGAGAAGCTGCTCCATAGCAGCATGACAAAGAGATTTGACTTGGGAAACACTATCAGTGGGCAAGAAAAATTGTTGCCAACCTTGATTGTGTACTTCAATTTTAATGATTGGAATGGTCCATATGACAATCAAGGTACTCTACAAGATGGATCATGCGATGCTTTCTTCTATAGTGTGTGTAGTAGTAGCATCCCACTAAAGGAGGGCAAGATGGGAAAGATGTAAGATGCATACGGACTTGGAGATGTCATAAAAAATACAACTGATAACGGTTCGATGGAGTTGAGTGCCTGCATACCTAGGGTCCATACATGGGTCCAAGATGGGAACGTACACTATGGTTGCAAGAATGCTAAAAACAATTGGATAAGGAATCCATCACAACAATGTATAAATGCAAAGAAAGGGTGGTAGCATCATAGGGGTGAGGATAATCAGAAATGATGAATGTGATATGAGGAATTTCTTAATAATTAGCATCCAAAATCATGCAATCATGGGTGGTGAATAAATTATTGCACATGTGGAAAGGGACCAAAAAGGTGAGAGCTTTGAACCATTGACTAGATTTTTAATCGATTCTTTGACAAGCATTTGAAACTAAAAAGTTGTCAAATGGAGTTGGGCCAAAATTTGGTGAGGGTGGAACCACTTGACTTTAAAATAGCTAGGAGTCCAATCTAATTTCAAATTATAAAAAATTACCTACATATCCTTCCAGAAATCATTTGTGTGTGCAAGGTTGCCCAATATGCAATTCTTGCATAAGAAGGAAACATCTGAAGCACTGATCATCTAATGAGTGAATTCATCGAATCATGAAAACGAAGACTCTCCTATGAGTAGCTTCTCATCAATGGCCACCTAAAACTTGGAAACGACAACCTCCATAGGGGCAATGGCCTTCAAACCATAAACGAGTTTGAATGGCACCCATCATTTTGGACAATCTACATTAATTTTTCCAGCATAGTCAACAATGCTTTGTTGGTACTCTTGGCTATTCTATTTGCTTGAGGATAGTATGGTGTCTTGAATTTATGTGGTATATGAAATGCATGAGTAAGAGAGTGAATAAGATCATTAGCAAAATGTATTCCTCGATTAGAAGTAATCTCCAAATGGAGATCAAACCACGAGTAAATTTCTATAATAAAACATGTTGCAGCCACTAAGGCTGTCTATTTAACAACCCATGCTTTTACCCAGTGAGTGGAATAATGCATGCAAGTGAGAATGTAGCACTTATTAGTGAGAAACATAAGTGGGGTGATGGGTCCAATAAAATCCTGTCCTGATTTTTGGAAAGGTTCTAGTGGCAAAACGAGTTAAAGTAGAAAATGGTGTGGATGTAGTGGTTGGTTGGTTCTCTAGGAGGGATCACAAGCCCAAACATATTAATGAGCATTTCGTTGCATTTTTGGTCACTAGAGTCAACTCTTCAACAATTTCTTGTATATTAACTTAGCCAAAAAGTGACTATAAGTCTAGTTGCAATTGGCTAATGCCAAGACAAAAGGGACCTCATGGGTGTAGATCCATCTAAGCCACACTCGTGAAGGATCAAAATAGTAAAATTGGCCTATAATGAGGAGACAACTTCAATACCTATATTTGCAAGTGTAATAGGAAGTTTTTCAACACCCTACACAATATTCCACTTTGTGACCAATACATGACATTATCGAGAGCACAAGAATGCTCGGTTGGTGGGTTCAAGTCAACTGCCAAGTTCGATGATGCATGTCTGGTCCTTGGAGGATATCTTAGGTGCATTGAAAACTCAAAGAGATTATTAGTAGCTTAATTGCAAACCACATCTTATCATCAAGAAGTTTAGGTAACAAGCAAGCCATCATACGTATACAAGATCTTTATTTTTGTTGTCTTCTTGTTTTAATTTGGAAAGAATAACATCATTCATCGTAGTTTATGGATCTAATTGTTATTGTGTTATAATCATCAATTACATGCATCACGAGACAACGTGAATTCAACTTGGGGTTCTAGGACTGGCGCAAGTTCTTTCCACTAAGGAGTACTTGTAGTATTCATCATGTGAAGAGTATGTAAATAATTTCATATCCAAGCGAAACTATAGTCATGATATATCATTGCTAAAGCATGATAGAAAATTCTATTGATTTGAATACGACATACCTTTCGGATACAAGCCATCAGAGTATGTTTAGCTAGATTGAGTCATGTGACAGTCAATGTTCAACATTGATGAACACAAGTGATTATGCTCAAACACACTTGATGATATATGTATGAGCGATGATATCCATTAAATCAATAGAACTTGACAGAGTATAGGTGCAAACTGTATGACATTTTTTCAAACGGAATTTCGATTATCTTTACTGCACAGAATTTAACACTACTTGAAGTGCTAAATCTTGATGGTTATGTAGTCGTTCAACTAGAGTCATTGTCTAACATTACTCAAATATTGAAAGCAGCCAGAACAATAGCCAGTTCATACAATCCTTTAACTTTGACTTGCCCTGTAGTAGCACGAAAAATGCAACGTAGTAGTTCATGTCATGGATGGATTCAAAAGTGGTCACAGAGAAGAATGCAATTAAAAAACTATCAGAATCTAACTCTCCCGAATAAAAGACAATTCAAAGTGAGAGTCGAGTGAATGCTCTATAAGAAGCACAAGGATAATTGACCTCCTTTGTCGTCGTATGTGGACAAAGTGGTGCTAGGAAATTGTGTGAGAGCCTCAGGTGCATCAATGAGAGATTTGCATCAATGAGAGAAACTTGTTCCTATCTCATAAAAAACATCAAAGTTAGTATCAAAAAACATGCTTTGCAATTCATCCTTACTAAAGTTTCTCTCATTATATCCTATTTATGGATCTCTTCATGGTTCATCTTTGGTACCTAATCATCATGGATCTTCGTCAAACTTTTCTTTTATGCATAGATAAAGATTTAGAAGTTTTTGATGAATTTTCCATATTTTGTTCAATTTGCTTGATAATATCTTCAATCATTTGTTTTTCCTTTTCTTCAAGTTTTCGTTCATTATTTTTATTCTCACCCTCACCAGTTTCTTGTTTGATATTCTCATATTCACTTTGACCTTTTTCTTGATTTTTCGTATCATGGCTCAATTTAGCTCTCAAATGTTTAACCTTTTCTTGATCAAATATTTTATCATTTTCTAGAAACTTTGGTTATATATTACCTAGTATTCATCATCTTTCTTTTTCAATTGTATTGACCTTTGATATTGTTGTTCATCCTCTTCAAATCTTTCTTTTAATATTTTCTCAACTTTTTGTTTATCCAATTTTATTTGTTCACTTTTCTTTTTATAGGAAATTTTAACTTGATTATCAATTTGTATCTTAGTATATTGTTTAAAAGATTTTTTTATCATCATATCTCTTTTGTCTCCATGTTCTTCTAAATTTTATAGATGAACTTGGCTTATATTTGGTTTGATCAAAATATTCTTTAATTCCACTTTTTCATAAGTTCAATTGAAAAGGTAAATGGACATGATAATCACAAATTTTTCTTTCTAACGTAGTGACCAATTTAACTCTACAAGCATTTTCATATGCAATAGAATTCCAAAACATGTGGCCAAATTGATCACACTAGAAACATCTTATAGGTCAATTTAATCTTCTATGTGAAGCTCTAGATGTGGATTGCCTATGGTCAAATGAATATTTTCTATGAAGAATTTTACTAGATATATTTTGGACTTGTACTTGATCTTCCTGTTCACACTTGCACGATTGAATTTCTTTTAATTGGTTGAACAAAAGTTCAAAATTTTGTTTCAAACTTGATACTTCATGATCAATCATCTCTTTTAACATGTTACATAATTTTTTATTATCTTCAAAAGATTCATCTACGTCTTGAGTTAGAGATAATACTTTTTCAACTTTTGATTGGAAGAGTGTTTTTATCTCTTTAAATTGCTCATCATATTTTGAAAATTTCTTTTCAATCAATGCTCTCACACTAGAATCTATTTCTTGTGTGGTGTGTTTTGGAAAACCCTTTTTTCCCATTGTTCACTTATATAATGAATGTAAAAGTAAAATATGAATACCTACAACTGGCTTGAGGAAGAGCTTCAAACACCATGTGCATATATTTAGTTCTTTAGTTGTCGATAAGAAGGGTGGTGTGATGAGGATCGCCACTTTCTAATCTCTGTGGAGGGGCTCAGACCAAACTAATCGGCCCTCGACACCCAAGAGATTGCAACGTTTAAGAAGTAGCTACCTCTCCCATGGAAGTAGAAGCAATTGCAACAATTGTTGACTTGTGTGTATGCATATGGAAAGCAAAAATAAAAATCATATGTACATGAGTCACAGTGTTGTTTCTTCACATTGGGTTCACAAATGTCGAGAGTACGGGAATGCCCCGTTGGTGGATCAAGTCAACCAACAAGTTTGATGATGCATGCCGGGTGCTTGGAGAAATCTCAGGTGCAATGAAAACTCAAGAGAGTATTAGTAGGTTAATTGCAAACCATATCTTATCATCAAGAACTTTAGGTAAAAAGCAAGTCATCATATTTGTACAAGATCTTTATTTTTATTGTCTTTTTGTTATAATATGAAAAGAATAACATTATCATCATAGTCTATGAATGTAAGTGTAATTGTGTTATAATCATCAATTACATGCATCACGAAAGAACATGAATTCAACTTGGGGTTCTATGACTCGTGCAAGTTCTTTCCACTAAGCAATAGTTGTAGTATTTATCATGTGAATGAGTATGTAAATAATATCATATCCAAGCGAAACTATAGTGATGATAGAAGGTATAAGTCACGTTTTGAAATAATGGACGAACGATTTATGAGTCGAAGAGATGTTAAACTTCGAAAGATTGAAACTCCATTTATAAACTTTATTGACTTTTCATCAATTCACTTTTATATATTTCTTACGGAAATGACTTGATTGTTGTGTTTTATATCTTTTTCTATTATGCAAAACCTGATTTAAACAACAGTTTCATAGGAAAAATAGATAGCTGTAATGTGTTTTAGAACTTATGATTCATCTCGACTTGTTTGAAACATTCTATATGTTAAAACATTATTCCGTACATCAGAGTTTGCTGTCTCAACTTTGTGCAAACAAATTACAATCGTTAGATTAACACACATCATTGGCGATATCATAAATTTTGAAATACACAGCATGCTAACTATCGTTGTTAAAGCATGATAAAAAATTCTAATGATCTGAACACGACACACCTTTCGGATTGAAGCCACCGGAGTATGTATAGCCAAATTGAGTCATGCGATAGTCAATGTTCAACATTGATGAGTAAAACTGATTATGCTCAAACACACTTGATGATACATGTATGAGCGATGATATCCATTGAATCAATAGAATTCGGCAGAAATAGGTGCAAATTATATGACATGTTTTCAAAAGGAATTTTGATTATCTTTACTGCGCAAAATCTAACAGTGGTTGTCCATTAGAAGTGCCAAATCTTGATGGTTATGTGATCGTCCAATAATATCAAAAACAGCCAGAACAATAGCCAGCTCATACAGTCTTATAACTTTGACTTGCCTTGTAGCAGCACGGAAAATGCAACGAAGTAGTTCATGTCATGAATGGATTCAAAAGTGGTCACAATGGAGTAGTTCATGTGACGGATCGATTCAGAAGTGGTCAGAGAGAAGAACGCAATTAAGAAACTAATAGAATCTAACTCTGCCAAATAAAATACAATACCAAGTGAGAGCCACGTGAATGCTCTATAACAGAGTATACCTCCCCAGATCCGTGGTGTAAGTTCCCAACAACCAGCAGCTAAAACTTTTTTCGGGCCCTCAGATCATCTGCGTTCTTCCTTTTATAAGCTAAATACTCTAAATTTAGAGCTCCACGAAAAGTTTTTGTTTGATGGTTTTTGCAACCATTCAATTCTAAGTTTAGAGATTCACCATAGTAGAAAGGCACTTTTTGCTATTCTTATTAATCTAAAGAGAACGGGACATTGCTTCTTTTTTTCTCTCAACTCTAAATTGAGAGTTTGCATAAACAAATAAACTATGATTACATGAGCATAGCATAAACGTTTAACTACATGATAGATCGATTTCAAAAGGGATTGGATAGATGATTTTCATGTTTGTTTATGAATCTAAGGTAAACTCTATAGTGATCACAAGTGTTGTTTGTGAGAAGATATACACACTTTGGTGGAGGACATGTGCCGTTATCTATTCTTCAACTAAGAGTTGTTCTCCTCATCCTTCTTGTAGTTGTTTGCTTCAAAGATTAAGCTTTGTTCCAATATCTTGAGTCCCTATTTAAAGCTCCTCATTTTGTAAATTATTTGTGCTAAATTGGAAAGCCTTGTCCTGGTCTATGATTATATTTCCAAATGGGGAGAGTAAATCTCTATGACAACGCATCATATAAAGCCCACAATGGACTATTCATACCATCCAACTTATCCTCAATAGCCAACATATAAACACATCACTACTTTCAGCCATTGCCACTGACTAAAATACCCTGATGCAGAAAAATGACTGTATTTGAGAAAGTTGAATAGAACTACCATGACAAGTTGTATTAAACATGTAGTAGAGTTCGAGAAGCTTATACTCGCACACCAAAACTTGTATATATCTTTGGCACAAAAAGACAAAATAGCCTGCACAAGCACTATCATAGTGCATTCATAGGCCGAATCAAGCTCACACCATTATTTTGGCACCACACAATGAAGTTGTGTTTGATCTCCTAATCACCTTGAGTATGCATACCAAATTTCATGCGATTTTGAGACTATGACCGGAGGGTTGTCAAAGATGCCCTAGATGAAGTCGCAAGTGTTGAAGTTAAAAGTACAAGCACAATTTCAGATGAGCTATGCTTGGATAAATCAACCAAATAAAAATATAAAGGAAAAGAAGAGAAACGGGAAAAAAAGAAAAAAATGTGTAGTCAAAATTCATGATGAGTAAAAGATACAATATCTGCCTTGTACTAAGTGGCATGTAGTGGGCAATCAAATGAAAGTGGTGAGTTAAGAAGGAGGCACATAATTCTTCACATGCTCATTGGTTATAAAAGTGGAGTGGAAGCATGTTCTAAACAAGGAGAGAAAGAGGCAAGAACTCCCAATAGTCACATCCGATCATTTTGTCATTTTGTCTTCCCATAGACTCCTTCTAGCCGCACATCATTTTGTACATAGCTCTATTGTGAAGCTCATATTTTAGTGTATATGTAACCAGTTCTTGTGTTTAAACAATCATTGGAATGATTATTGTATTTACTTTATCTGTTTCAAATATCTTTATCAAAGCTTATATATTATGTGAGATATAAGTGAAAGAGTGAAGTCCAATTTTCAACATACCTATGTAGACCGGTAGTCTACTTTGGTTGGTTAAATTCGCTGGTCAAAATGTATCCAAATTGCTTGGTTTTTAGGTTTATGGAAACCTCTCTACATGTACTTTGTCGATCGCAAATGTCTCATTTAAAGAATTTATATTCTACGTGATATCTATTAGAGAGTGAAGTCCACATTTTCAGTATACTTATGTTTGTAGGTGGTCTATTTTAGTCAGTTGAGATCACTGACGAAGACTCATCCAAATTACTTAATTTTTAGATTGTTGGAAAGATATTTGTGTTTACTTTCTTTCTCTGAAGTATCTTCCTCAAAGTATATATATTCATGGAGTTATCAGTTCGAGAGTGAAGTTCAATTCTTTTGCATTCTTGTGTAGACAGGTAGTTCATCTTTGTCAGTTGTGTTTCCTAACCAAAACTTCTCCAAATTAAGTTATTTATAGCTTGTTAGAAAGCTGTATTTGTCTACCTTCATTGGCTAATGGCACAAGTCTATTCACTTTTTCATTGAGAGTAGAAAGCTATCTAAGTTGGAGTTGTTTCTGCAAGTGTTGGAAATACAAGGGTTCACTTCACATTTTTGTTGCGCATAGGAGAATGCATTCTCCATAGTTGGTATGAGATCAAACTTGGTGCTGAAGCTTCATCAATAGAGTTGGAGTTAAAGCGAAGAAAAAGAGGAGCTACAAAGAAAGGGAGAGCTTCACAAATGCAAGAGGAAAGGACAAAATAACTATTCGAGGTAACTCTCAAAGTTTTTGGATAGTCTTCAATGGCTGACTTGGGTCAACAAGTAGAGAAATTAGATAAGGATAACTATCCCGTGTGGAAGTTTAGAATGAAAAACTACCTAATGGGCAAAGGCTTGTGGGGTATTATGAGTGGTGATGATGCTCAACCTGAAATCAATCAAGCTATGGCCACTGAAGTCCAAAGGAGGCAAGAAAAAAAATGGGAAGAGAGGAATAGGAGAGTCATTTTCCTCATTTCACAAGCCATTAATAATGCCATGATAGGGCATATTCAACATCTAGATAAACCTAAGGATGTTTGGGAAGCTCTTGAAAGGATGTATTCAACAAATACCAAAGCTACGAATCTTCAACTCAATAATGAGCTGAGCACAATCAAGAAAAGTTCGAGTCAATCCATAGCTAAATATACTTTGAAGATTAAAGAGTTAAGTGATGATTTAGCTTCTATTTGTGCAATGGTTGAAAATTCTTGTGTTTTATACTCTCAATGGATTGAGAGAAGATGAAAGATGGAAGCCTTTTATAACTTCCATTAACTTGAAAGATGCATATCCATGTTTTGAACACCCAATCATTCATGTTGTCACTGAAGAGCTTCGCTTTGGGGGTCCCAAAGGAAACGAAAGCCACAACCAAATATTATATAAAAGTCAAGGTAAAGGAAGGAACTCAAGAAGAGGCTCAAGAGGAAAAGGAAGAGGTCACAACAACTCCAACTACAATCAAAACAATTCAGAAGACAACAAGGATGCATCAAATGCCAACACACAAGGAGGAGATCGAGGTAGAAGTAGAGGAAGAGGCCAAGGCTCCTACAATTCCCAGGAAGGTATAACATGCTATCATTGTGGTAAAGCAAGACACTATGCTAGTGATTGTTGGCTGATGAGTGGAAGATTGAATGGACGCAATCAAAGGAGCCAAATCAACTATGCAAGCACCTCAAGTGAAGGAGAAAGGAAACACTACTTGCAATGAGACATAGTATAGAAGCTCTTGTGAAGATGAAGAAAATGGTACATTGATTCAGGTTGTAGTAACCATATGTCATGCCAAGGAATGTTTTACACTAATCTATAGGTACCAACTGGAAAAGGATGTGTTGAAACATGTGATGATACTCAACACATGATTGAACATATTGGAGATATAAGGCTTGGAGATACAAGTAGAGAAAAGGTACTATCTAATGTTCTTCATGTTCCTACAATTTCAAAGAACTTGATTTCAATAGGAAACATGGTAGAGAAGGGTTATCATGTCATATTCAATGAGAATGGGTGCTTCATAAAGAATCCAAAGGAAGGCTTCAAGATCATTGCTCTAGGTAGAAGAGAAGGAAGGATGTTCACTTTGGATGTCCAACAGCCACATGGAAAGGTCATGTACATTCAATGCGGGAACAAGAAGATTTCAGATCTCGACTAATGGTACAAAAGAATAGGATACATCAACATTCCAAAGCTGAAGGACATGAGAAAACATGAAGTGGTAATAGGCCTTCCAAAATTTAATAGCATTGAAGTACATGAGTTATGTGAAGCTTGTCAACTAGGAAAGCAAATGAGGCAGCCATTCAAGAGGAGCAATTATGTGGCCCCAAATATCTTGGACTTGATAAATGAATGTATGGGGACCAACCCAAGAGGCATCAAGGGTTGATGATATAATTCTTGTCACCTTCATTGATGATCACTCAAGAAAGGTATGGTTGTTTTGTATGAAGCAAAAATGAGAGGTGTTTTCTATATTCAAAAGATTCCAAGTCAAAGATGGAAAAGAAAGAGGAAGGTCTATCAAAACCTTAAGGTCCATTGATGGAGAAGAATACTTCTCCAAACAATTTTCAGATTTTATACAAGAGAATAGGATCAAAAGGCACTTTACTTGTAGGTATACACCACAACAAAATGGAGTAGCTTAGAGCAAAAATAGGAAAATTGCTAAAATTGCAAAATGCACGCTCAACGAGATGAAGGTACCATTGTACTATTGGGTTGAAGCTAGCACAACTGCCATTTACTTGATGAATAGGTGCATAACATCAGGAATACATCACTTGACTCTAGAGGAGGTATATTCCGGTAAGAAACTTGATCTTACACACCTCAAAGTTTTTGGATGTGTTTTCTTTGTTCACATTCCAAAATAAGATAGAACAAAGATGGAACCAAGGTTAGAAAAATGCATTTTCATCGGCTACTCGATGGAGCAAAAAGGATACAAGTGTTCAACCCTAGAATAAAGGAAGCAAGAGTCTCGCAAGAAGTGGTCTTTGATGAGCTAAGACCATGATATGAAGATAAAGGAAAGGAAAATATTCTTGAAGAAGATTGTGATGATTATACAAGAACAAATCAAAGAGAAGTTCAACAATCAAGCACAAAGGTTTCAGGTCCAGAGGCATCTACATCAAATGAAGAATGTTCAACATGGAGGGGGATTCATTCTTTGTCTCCAAATTCAGCTCATAGTAGAGCTGAAGAAGCAAGTGCTACCCTAAACAGTGAGATAGATGCAAGTGAAGAAGAATGCGAAAGAGGTAATCACTTCAAAGGTAAAGTTGAATAGGTCAAAGAAGCAACTTTCTAAAGGCAATGAAAGAAGATCTTGAAGGAAAAAGTATCAAACTCAAAGGTTGAGTTATGATAGTTTCATGGCGAAAGATTTTTCATACATGATGTAGGTTACCAAAGACAAAGAGCCTTAGACATATAAAGAAGCTCGCACATAAAAGGAATGGAAGCAAGCTATGAAAGAGGAGATCAAAGCTCTCAAAGATAATCACACATGGGAGCTAGTGCCAAAGAAAGAAGGTATGAAGATTCTTCCAAACAAATGGGTGTTTAAAGTAAAGAGGAATGCTGATGGTTCACTAGCTAGATATAAAGCTAGATTAGGTGCCAAAGGATTTAAACAAACACAAGGCATAGATTATGATGAATTTTTAGCCTTGTTCCAAAGATGAGAACAATTAGAACATTAATAGAAATTCGTGCTTTAAGGAGATGGCCATTATATCAATTGGACATCAAAAATGCTTTTCTCAATGGAGAACTACAAGAAGAGAAACATGAGTCAACCTATTGGATTTGAAGATTAAAACCATCTAGACTTTTTTTGTAGATTGAAAAAGGCACTTTATGGATTGACTCAAGAACCAAGAGCATGGAATCAAAGATTGGTAGAATATCTAACTAATTGTGGATACAAACCAAGTAGTGCAGATCCTTCATTGTACATGAAGAAGGAAGAAAATAGAGAGGTATATATTTGCATATACGTCGATGACCTTATCATAACAGGAAATGATGTTATAGGGATCAAAGATATCACAATGATGCTTGGTAAGGAGTTTAAAATTTCAAATCTTGGAGAGCTCAAATATTTTTTAGGAATCAAAGTTGTTTATGGAAAAAGTGGCATCTACTTGATGCAAAGGAGGTACTTGTTGGATGTTCTTTTCAGATTTGGATTGAGTGAATGCAAACCACTCACTCAACCCATGGACACAAATACAAGGATTTTCTCAAATGATGGAGAACTTGGAAGATGTAATGACGTAGAGAAGCATTGTAGGATCATTAATCTAGCAAACTTTACAAGACCTGATTTAACTTATGTTGTTGGTGTACTTCCTCAGTTTATGCAAACCCCGACAACTGAACATTTAAACTGAGCCAAGAGAGTGTTGAGATACATAAAGCATACAATTAATCATGCTTTGTTTTACAATTTTGATGAAGAATTGCAAGTCAAAGGTTTTAGGGATGTTGATTGGGTCGTTTCAAAGGAAGATATGTGATCAATCTTAGGTTATGTGTTCATGATAGGAAGCAAACCTATCACATGGAGCTCAAAGAAAGAACCTACTATTGCTCTTTCATCCATGGAGACTGAATAACATTTGACACATGTGAAGCAATGTGGATTAAAAAGCTTTTGGATGATCTTGAAGTGCATGTTTGAACCATCCCTATATACATTGATAACATGTCAATTATTTACTTTGCAAGCAATCATATGTTTCATGCAAGGAGTAAGCACACAAAGGTCTTCTCAAAGAAGTTGAAAATTTGTGTTGGGTTCTTCTTTAACTAGAATCTTTTTAGGAAAGCATCATGGACTGCATCATCTTGTTGAAAATTTTGTTAATCAAATTCCATCAACCACCTTGCATTGTTATTAGAGTAGGTTCTCCATCCTCATTTTATCTCTAAGATAATGGAGTTCAATGTTTATTCAAGATATATTCACGGTTTGTAGATTTTGCATCCTACAAGTTAGAATTACATAAATTACATGAGATCAGATACTACTTCCTTCTTCAAAGAATCCTCTATAGAGTCTTAATATTTAGGTAGTGATGTGTGTGAACACACTATTAGGCCGCCGAAAAGGAATGTAATTTTATTTAGTAGAAAACTCAATTAAGAACAGACACACATCAAAAGGATGTCGCACAATCATTGTAACCTTTCTTGATAATAGAAGAGGTGTGAGACGACAGGGTCGTCGGACTGTACATCTGGGCGGAGTGCTGATGGATTGATTCCCATGCGTTTCATTTACATTGTCGTATTGTTACGTTCTACTCTGTTATGTTCAGTATTGAATAATTGTGGTGTGGTATTGATAGTCCATGAGTCATTAATGAAGTTCCAGGCTAATGGTAATAATGTGCTAATAGATGTTCAAAACTGTGTATTTGCGTCTGGTGAATATTATGTTCTATTGCGTATTGGTGGTGGAGATTAGCATTTTAGTTTGTACGAATTGTGAGATAAGTAATGAAGAAGTCCTTACAGTAACGAAGTGACTGGGGAAATATATATAGAGCCTCTCTATTCAGACCCTTGACCATCCAAGAACCCATGATCAGTTTGGTTTGTGTTATAATTAATCCGACAAGCTAATACGTTAACACTAGCACCAACCATGGGGCATGGAGTAGCCAGTTTGAGAGTAAATTAAGGTTTGAGAAAGAATCCTATGATATACGCATGTAACACGTTTCAGAGAATCTTACCCAAAGTACAGAAGTGATCAGCATCCTTGGAAAGTGCCTAGTGCGTTGGGAACGACTCCTGGTGATAGTGGTGAAGGACAATCATTGGAAGGAAAGCGGAAGATCTGGACTACTGTTGTACCACCTAAATATTTTCTCGTTCAAGGTCTATAGGGTATGCCAGAAGAGCACCCAACCCCATCTATGGAAAGTATAGTTGGTGGAGTAATCAATGATTTCGATGACAGTTTGGAGAATTCTGAAGGTAGTTTGTTGAATTCCGATGATAACTCGGAGAGTTCGGGTGGTGGGTTACTGATTTTCGATTACAGCTCTACTTTGGGTGTCGATTTTAGAGAAACTAGTGTATTGCAGGATGAAAGTTCTAGTGACAAGTTTACCTTAGAAGCTAAATGTGATGAATGGCGATTGAGTTTAGACGTGTGTGATCAACTCAGATATATCATATTACCAAAGAATTTTTAAGGTGGCGAGATGACACAACAGCAATTAGGCTTAACTTGTTCTCACCATTCTGAAGTCATACTTCCTTCTTATTTAAACAACATGAGTGGAATGCAACAACAACATCAACAACAACATCAACAACAACAACATCAACAACAACAATAGAAACATCAACAGCAGCAATAGATCATATACCCACGACCGGTACCTACCGAAGTTACGTATACAAAATTTGGTGGATTTCTAGGTGATGATCCTGATGCTCATGCACATACTTTTGAAATTAGTTATGCTCTACTCAACTATCGAGCGGATCCAGCATATAAGGCTATAATGTTCCAATCTACTCTAGTTAATGAGGCTGCTCGGTGGCTAATTGAATATGATATTAATCATTTCGGTCAATATGATGATGTTAAGGATGCCTTCTTACAATGTTTTTGGTTAAAGAAAAATGCGGCTGAGATCTTTGAATATTTGCAAAAATTAGACAGAAATTGCATCAGAATGTGCAAGAGTATGCAACTTTATTCCATACCCATCTACAACAGATGCCACCCGTGCATGCTTACCTACTAGATGATGTGATTACCGAGTGGTTCATTAATGGATTAAACCCTCAACTCAAAGAAGTTATGATTATACGATGTGTGGGCAGTATGACCTTGGATGCAGTCATAGCCATGACATCGCAATTGGATCATAAAGTTGGTGGTTTTATTGAAGACTTGGATTGGTTAAGGGCATCCAAGACCACGAGGATGGATCCATTAAACCAGGTGTATTGTACCAGATGTAAGAACCCGGGACACACTACTTTAGCATGTGCATTAAATTCGATGTACTCTGCTATTTGTAATATGGCTAGTCATTCCACCGAAACATGTCCATATATTCCCAAAATGCAAACTACACTGACTGTAAATGCCATAATACAGGAGTAGGGACAACACGCTATCGACTATTTACCATCACATTTGAGGAATACCTCTTACCAAAGTTACAAAAACTATAGGGGACCATGACCAAACAATTGCGGATAGACTTGGTGGAATTTGGGCCAATCCGGTGAAGGTGCATCTCTTCCACCACCAAGATGCCATTTTTGTGCCAAAATTGGACATATCTATAGATATTGCAAATACATGGTTGATTATGATATGGAAAGAAAAGAACGACAACATCCAATGGCAAATATGCTATATATTTCATTAGTGGATACCCAAGTAGTAGCAGTTCAAACACAGTCCCGATAAGAAGTTGCAACTAGCTACGGAGTTTTTTGAGCCTGGTATTCGAGAACAACAGAGAATTTTAACTAAAGATAGTACGTAGGACAGTCAAGAACCTACTATTTTCCCCGACTTGGTACCGGTAGTCTAGCAAATAGTACCAAACACATCACTGAAAGATATGAATCTCATCAAATTTTTCTCGGAGAGTCCATCAAAATCGATACCGGGTACGTCGATTCTTGACTCTGTGTGGAATGTTTTATTGAAAGCATCTATTATGATACCGTTGGGGCAATTGTTAGCCCTGGTCCCGGGCATACGACAAAAATTCGAGCAACAAATCAACCTAGGATCTTCGTGACCACCTGCTACCGAAACTATTAGTTCGGAACTTGATTCTATAGTGGACCACACTATTCCTCTAATTACGATATGGTATAAAAACCACAAAAGTACTCAAGTCTTAATTGATGGAGGCTCCCGGGTGAATATTGCTACAACCGCACTTTGTAAAAGGTTAGGATGCACTCAGATTGAACCCGTCCAGTTTTTTGTAAGAATGGCTTATCAATGTAGGGTATATCCAATGGTTTTGGTGTTTGATATACCCATTACCCTCCAGGGAGCGGTGTTCAAAATGACTTTTGGTGTTTTGGAGTTACCTAAATCAAGTATGGATAACAACTTACTATTCGGGAGGCCCTAGTTGAAACAAGCAAAAGCGCTACAGGATTGGTCTACACATGAACTTATTTTCAAAAGCAATCATCAGAAATATGTGGTACCTTTGGACAAAATGAAGCCTTCTGGCCTTCATGCTCGGCCCTACATGGTCCAACCCATGCATATGATGGATGGACTTTCAGATGATGAAAAAGAAGCTTTCCTTAATGCTAACCAGGATTTGCTACCACTGGGTACAATTGATTTACAAGCTATTATAGATAATTTGACCCCTGGCACTATTTACTCAAACGTCCCTTTACCTTTCATGTGGATCATGTGGCTTTGGTTTATCATGTCTACGAGCAACATTTAGGGGGCAGATTATCCAGGTGGGTGTTGTTGCTGCAAGAATTTGATTATGAGGTTGTACATCGTCCAAAATCAGCGCATGCTCTTGTTGACTTTTGTCTCAACTTGATTCCGGTGAGGTCCTTGAAGGTATTGATGATACCACTCTTGCTATCTATGCGAGTGATTTGGTTCAGGATGACTCCTAGGTGCTTCCTATGGCACCATCATACTATGATACTCTTATGATTTTTCTAACTAGTGGATGTTCCCTGACTAATACTTCCACTTTTTCTCACCGTAAACTCGCCATGTATAGTCAAAGATTTTGGATCATTGTGGGATAGTTGTATTATATGGATCCATCTGATGTGCTTTTACGATGTATTCCCCCACATGAAGTTTCTTCGATTATTGAAATGGCTCATTCTGCTCCTTTTAGTGGTCATTTTTCGATAGATCTTACCTACCAAACAATTTTGGAGAGTGGATTATGGTGGCCCACTATGTAGCGTGACATTGCTGCTCATGTCCAATAGTTTGATACTTGTGAATGATCTGGGCAACCTTTACAATGCCATCATTTCCCACTTCAGCCTCTCTCTCCCCTTGAGCCTTTTTCAAAAGTGGGGCTTGGATTTCATTGGTCCCATTACACCTCCTGCTACAATTACTAATCATCGGTATATACTCACCTGTACTGACTATGCTACTTGGTAGGCTGAAGCCTGGGCTTTACAGTGCGCAATGGCCTCGATGGTAGTCAAATGTTTGATGAGTGATGTTTTTCCTTGCTACGGTCTTCCCTTGGAGATTGTTTCAAGATACACATTTTGTTAATGCCTTAATGCAAGTGCTTACACACAACCTGAAGATTGCCCATAAATTTAGCTCCCCCTATTATCCTTATGTCAATGGACTAGCTAAAAGTACCAATAAAACCCTTCTTAACATGCTAAAGGAAATTTTGCTGGAATGTCCGAAGTGTTGAGATCAATTTCTTCCTTTGGTCCTATGGGCTTACTGCACTACTTACAAGGTTGCTAAAGGAAGTATGCCTTTTAAATTGCCATATGTTATAGAGGCAATTGTGCCTATGGAGTTGATGGTACCTAGTTTACAGGTGGCATTGGATCATAAGCTATTACACGAAGAGTCCTTTCCTTTCTAGTTGGATGTGATGCGGTCCTTGGATGAACAACGTCTTGAAAGTATTCTCGTGTTGCAAGAAGTGCAATTGAGGCAAGCTAAGACACATGATAGATTTCTCAAGACTCCCATCTTCACCAAAGGACAATTATTTCTTTTCTATAATGCTAAGTCTAATCGTTCAGTTGGCAAGTTCAAGCTTCGGTGGTTTGGTCCCTACCATATTGCAGATTAGGTTGGACCAGCTACTTTTCGGTTATCCACTTTAACTGGTACTTTTCTTCCTAAACCCATCAATGGGTTGAAACTTCATCTATATTATCGGCCGTCTACTTCATCTTAACTTGGTGCTCATATTATTTTTATTCTCCCGCTTATGGTTATTTTTGTATCTTGACTACTGTTTACATTATGTGCATTTGGGTTGATTGTCTATGTGTAAAGTTCCGATTTTGATTATTCATCCTTCATTAACCACCACACTCCACGTTTGGGATTTCCTTAATGCGTGAATGTCTTCATTATACATGTATGTTTCCCTCCAGTGGTGATGATTGTGTTTTCTGTCTGCGCTTCCATTGTGCATTCTTAGTTAACCAAGATCTTCGTCCTCTTTTTCGCTACTATGTATTTGCAATCTGTGTACTCTCTGTTGTATTGTTGCGCATTTGCATTATGTCAATCACCATGGAAGCTCTAGCCAACATTACCACCTTTGGTGTAGGATTAGCTTGCGACTTGAGTGAGTTCTTGTGTGCTCGCGGGTTATTGGTGTCGATTACCCCTTGACGGAGACCTCTTGGCCGATCACCTACCTTAATCCATGTGTTGTCGTTACCCTAAATAATGTGGCGGAAGGATTCCATTTACCTCAAGATGGAAGTGTGGATGTCCCTCTGCTGCCTATGGTGATGATGAAGCAATTATTCCCTCGCCAATATTCTAATGAGTTCACTATTCTTTGCCGACTTGAACCAAAATGTTCTACTGTGCACTTTTTGATGGTTGCTCTCAACCTCCAGAAACGCACTTATGGAATCTCTCAACCCTTTTATGCCATGATCGATGCTGCTGCCCATGAACCCGTTAGTTGGCCATTATTCTTTTTTGGCGAATTCACCGTGAATGTCAAGCAATTTCCAGACAGATAGCCAAAGGTGACATCCTGCAGACTCGTCTTCCTCATCTTTCTTTTCTCCTTCCTGCAGTTCAACCTCTTGAGCCTCCTCCGACGAACACCCTTCTTTTCCATGAAGAATCTCAGCAAGTTATGGGCGTTGATGATGATAATGAAGATCTTCGGCAATTTTTTTGGGGAAAGCATAGGAAACTGAGTCCCTCACAGAGTCAAGCACATCCCTATTCCGCTACAGCCATCCTGGAAGACAGAACTTCCTCTGTGTAGGTCACTTCCACCCCACCATCCCCGAAGGATCAAACTGATCAGGACATGGTCATGGGAGACATTCAGCTTATTGGTAGAGTTAATGACCAACAACAGGAGACTACTGATAAAGCACTAGATGCAGTCATGACTATTCTTAACCAAATGCATCAAATGCAGAATGCGGGGTCTATTGTTCACCAGGATGTTCAACCTGATACGGTGACATCCAATGCACATCCTTCCTCACCGCACACTATGTTGCAAGGTAACCATACCAAACCTATTGTGACACCTCCCCTTTCCTTGTCTAAAGTGCCATTACCTCCTAGTCCCCCTCCCTCACCTCATCATTCAGTGGCTATCTCCCATTCTCATCCTATCCCTTATTTGCCTATTTATTCTCCTCCTTCGCCTTCCACGAGAGTCTCTGTCAACCCCTCTGACCCCTTTCAATCTTTACAGTATTTGATTCCTTTTCCCAGTTAGCCCAAATAGATGATTTTCTCCTCCACCTCTCTAAGCAACTCCCTCATCAGCTCCATGATGCTCATCAGTCCCTTCCTGCTGAATATCAAGCCAAAGTAGACTTGTTGGAAGCAGACATAGCACCCCTCTAGGAAGAGATTCTGGCAGTGAAAGGAGGTGCCAACCTATTACACGATCAAATTATAGTTTGACAAGGACAAGTGACAGAAAAAGATGATATTATTGCGGCTTGAGATGCAAAGATTGCTCAACTCAAACAGGTATTGAAGGATAAGGAGGATGCCATGGACGCGTTAGGTTCTTAGTTAGACACCACTCACACCATATTTATTGTGGTAGAACAAGCTTATCAAATGCTGATTAATAGAGTGTTACAAGTAGAAGCATAATTAAAGAAGGTTACAGAAGAGTTATTTCACAAAGGCCAAGCATTGGATAAAGAAATCGGACGAACTGTAAAGGTAATGAAGGAAATTGAGTCTATTAAAAAAGAACACCAGAAATTCTTTAGAACTAAGCAATTTCAGTAGTAGGAATTGGAACGTAGGGAGAAACAATTAGGCATCTAGCACGATCAAATATCAAGAATTGATGTAGAGATCAAAGAAACAAGGTTACATAGAGATTCCTCTTTTGCCAATGAATTTTATTTGCAAGAAGCCTTTTTGCAGAATCAGACTAAAATTTTACTATCTCAAGTCATAGCTTCAAGTTCTCTGTAGAATGATGCCCATTTAGTAGAACCCCATATTTTACAAGAACTGTTCGAATCCTTGGAGCAAAAAATCTGCCGCACTTTTAAACTAGCATGAACCATGTATATACAAGGCATCATTGATAACTCTTAAACTTTGTAAAATAACCTTCTGGGTTCAAGTCCACCATGCATGTCAGTGTTAGGCCGCTAGAAAGGAATGTAATTTTATTTAAGAGAAAATGTAATTAGGAATAGATGCAGATCGAAAGGATGTCCCGCAATTGTTGTGACCATTTTTTATAATAGAAGAGGTGTGTGGAAGCGAGAGACAAAAGCATCGTCGGACTGTACGTCTGGGTAAAGTGCCTGTGGATTGATTTCTACACAGTTCATTTACATTGTTGTATTATTATGTTATGTTGTGTTATGTTCAGTATTGAATAATTGTGGTGCGGTGTTGATAGTCCCTGAGTCATTGATGAAGTGCTAGGTTAATGGTGATAGTGTGCTAATAGATGTTCAGAACTAGCGTATTCGGGTGTGGTGAATACTATGTTCTATTGCGTATTGGTGGTAGAGATTAGCAGTTAGTTGGTCGGAATTGTGAGATAAGTAATGAAGAAGTCCTTACAATAATGAAGTGACTGGGGAAATATTTAAAGGGCCTCTGTATTACAGACCCCTGACCATCCAAGAACCCATGAACAGTCTGGTTTGTGTTATAATTAATCTAACAAGCTAATACGTTAACAACACTAAGATCACCGAGGCATTTTCTTCCCTCTCTAGGATGTTTTTTTATCCTAGCTTGTATATATGTCTATAACCCTAACAGGTCACTTATCTCTTGTACATTCTCTTTGTAATACATTCCATATTGTGTGTTGTGCTCCAAGCTTCTTGTTCTTCCTTGTGCTATTTGCATGCTTCCATAGACCTTAAACTTTAACAATTGTTATTAGAGCAGGTTGCTGCTTCATCTACAACATCATCGACACCCCTCTTGTCATACTCTCAGAATTGCATGAAATTTTATGAGCATACTCGAAGCAATTAAGAGTTCAATGCCGCTTTGCTCCATGGTGTCAAAATCATACTTTGATCTCATTTCAGGCTTGGAATGCACTATTGCACTTGTGCAAGTGGAAAAGATACATACATGTTTTAGGTTGCTATTATAAGCTTCTCAAACTCGACTACAAGTTTAGGAGAACTCGAAAAGATAGTTTTGTTCAAATTTTTTAAGATACAATCATTTTTCTACATCAAGGTATTTTAGTTAGTGGAAATGGCTAAAAGTAGTGATGTACCCCATATGTTGGCTTTTGAGGATAAGTTGGATGTACCAGTTACCCATTATGGGCTTACAAAATGTGTAATGTATTGGTTGCAAAAGGACTGTGGAATATTGTGCAAGATTTTGAAAAATGTCATATTACACTTGCAAACATGGTTGTTGAATGTAGCTGGGTCTACTAATCTTGGGTAGAATGAAGAATGGGCATTTACTATTGTTTGTAGTTATGACCTATCTTCTCATAAATAGTGTATGTTTAAAATAGAATTAGATGTTTGGTACATTGATAGTAGGGAAGCCAAACATATTACCTCGTAGTGTAGTTTCTTTACTTCACTTGAGCCTGCCCCTACAGGGAATACTATCACAAGTGCCAAAAACTCTTCTTATCATGTGATGCGAGCTGGTAAGATCATTTCGACTAATTCTCTTGGTAGTTCTTTTACATTTTTAGATGCTTTATTTGTGCAAGTGATTAAGAAAATTTTGTTATCAGTTTCAACATTAGCCAACATCAGCTTAATTGTGAAATTTTTTGATGATAGATGTACACTTCATGATCTGTCAAATGGTGGCATCATTATCGCTTCTGACATTTTATATCATGGGTTGTATAAGCTTATAGATTCTGCAAAGTCTATGAATGATTTAGCATGTGCAGTTCAAGATTCTTAGGCTATGTCAGATGTAAAGTTTTGGCATGCATGCTTTGCCGATCTAAATTTTGCTAGTTTCCTACGCTTGTAAGAATTTGATAGGGTGATCTTTGCCCAAGCTTGACATAGGTGGTAAACATATCTATGAAGGTTGTATTTAGGAAAAATGTAGCCTTCCTCCTTCCCAAAAGATGGTTCAGTACGACCTACTCAGAAATTGTAGCTTGTTTAGAGTGATCTTTTTGGTCTTATGCAAACACCTTTTTAGGAACTATTTCTACTTCACGACTTTCATTGATGATTTTCCTAGGCATGCATGGGTAAATCCATTAAAAGAAAGTCAAAAGTATTTATGTGGTTAAAATAGTTTCTGGCTTTGGCTGGAGATCTAGGAGCATGTAGAATGGGTAGCCACTATTTTGATCGAGGGGCAGAATATATGTCTTCTCATTTTAATGCATTTTTGGCTAAACCTAAGATAAAACATCAGTTTATAGTGGCATGTACACCTCAATGAAATTGAGTTGTTGAAATGAAGAATGGGTCACTCATGAAAATGGCGAGGTGTATGGTCAAGTGTCGGGCTTTACCACAGTTTCTAGCTGGAGGTTCTTATGTGTGCAACATATGTACTTAACTCATGTCGCACTAAAGCATTGCGGTCTATCACTCCATATGAGGTTTGGAATGGTTGCAAGACATCTCTTGCTCACCTATGTATCTTTGGTTGTCTGGCATATGCATTATTTCCTAAACAACAATGTAAGTAGTTTGATGATAAAGTAGTGAAATGTATTTTTGTTGGGTAGAGTTTTGAAAGCAAAGGCTGTTTTCTGTATCATCCAGAGACCTAACACATTTTGGTTAGACATTATTTTCATGTACTTTGCTCCAAAGATGTGTATGAAACTTTGCTACCTCTTTTTACACGTTCAGAGTATAGTGCTGGTCCAAATGAGGCAATTTCTCAACCTTTACAAGTTTTACATGATGATGAAGATCATTCCATTTCTAGTGCAAATTTAAAAGATGCACTTATTGATGAGGGAACTCATATAGAGGAGGCATGCATAACTAGCTAGTGTAGACTTTGCAAGATAGCAAATTAGATGCACCTCTATCACATTGTACTTGTTCAGGCTCTCACTATGCTTCTTTTGCATCATATTGCTATGCTATGATTCCCTCTTGTCTTTGAGGTGAGAATGATCTTGTTTTGTTTGATGAAGCACAAAATTCAGAAAATTAGATGTCTGCTATGCGATCGAAATATGATGTTATTATGAAAAATGGTACCTAGTCTTTATGTGACTTGCCTCCTAGAAGGCTAATTTTTTCATAGTACTAAAACATATACGTTTCACAACCTCTTGCAACAGAAAGTCATTCATGCTATTAGATTATACGCACAAGTCAGCGGAATAGATATTCTGAATCGTAAAATAAAAAACACATGCTTTGCATAGGAAGCCAAAAATCGAACTCACAATCTCTGCTAATAAAAAAGTCGGCTCTGTCACTCCATCACGTATGCATGTTTAGTCATATATATGAACTGAAACAATAAGTAGATGTGTTATTGAGCACGAATAAGAGAAGCAATTTGTCTAAAAGTTTAGTTTTGCAAACCAATGGACATATATTCTTTGAAAACAATTTCATCTATTAGAAAAGTATTGAATGTTCATGCTCTGTAATAGGATGGCTTGTTGACAACGTCGCACTTTCAACATAACTACAGATCGCGAGAAGCTTGTTTTGGATCGATCGCCCTGTTATGATCGGTGCCTCTTGATTTGAAAAAAAAACCAAACAAAAACCATAAAGCTAGTAAAAAAAAGAAAGCAATTCGGCTTTTGCGTAAATGGATTGTTTTTTCCTAGATGGAGGGTCCATCTCAGTGTTTGTAACTAAAAGGTCAAACTTTGAATTAGCTGATGGAGTGGATGGTGAGGATTGCTACCTCCACCACCATTGCTATAGATATCTTCCTCTTCTTCTTGGGAAATAACCTATAAGCATACCGACCTAGGCCTGCGTAGCAAAGGTCCTCATGATGAGCCTTTTCTTTGTGCTACTATGCCAGAATAGATCATTGAAAAGCATAGGCCATGGAAGAATTAACTTTTCTCTTTCCAAGGCTCGAAGTCAGAATGAGATTCATATATCTCTTAGGTACTAGATGAAGTTGTGGGTTTCGTGAATCTCTTCGATGTAGTCTTTTGTCCTGAAGGTGAAGATCGAGAGCATCACCCATCCTCCAACACCAAGGCTAGTTCTAATGCCTCGGTTAAGGTGTGGCAATGCTCCTTGCAAAAAAGCATACACAATGTCTCCAAAGCCCAAGCACAAACTTATAAGAGCTAAGGAAATCACGCACTTGATCTAGTACCTTTCAATACTTAAGGTGATAAGAAGTTAAAAATATCTTTGTTGTGTAGTATCAAAATTTTCATCTAAGCTCGTTTCGGCCATCGAATGCTCTATCATAGTGCTTATGCAAGCAATTGTCTCAATTTGCGCTGAATATATATACATATTTTAGTTTGCCTCTACAAATGGGGCAAAATCTGCTATAAGTTTACTTTATCTTGATAGGATGGTTGTGTTCAATTTTTCAAGATACAATCATTTTTGTACCTCAAGGTATTTAGACAATTGCCATGGATGAAAGCAATGATCTATCCCGCATGTTGGCTATTGAGGATAGGTTTGATGGTACTAATTATCCTTGGTGGGCATATAAGCTGCATCATATATTGGTATCAAAAGGGCTATGAAAAATTGTGCATAGTGTTGAAAAATGTCCAACTAGACCTATAAATAAAATTGTTGAAGGTGATGCACATTGTGTTCAAGATGATGATCTTTAAATTCTTGTTTATGCCGCAATTCCCACTACATGTGCTATAAAGAAACGTTTTTGGGATGATAGAGAAGCTCAAGCACATGGATCAATAGCTTTGTTCGTCAAACATTTCATTATCACTTTATTTCTCTTGAAAAATAGCTTTATACTTTGGATAAACTTATCACTTTATACAAGGCAAGCTTCCAAAAATAGTTGCACAGTTATAATATAAATGAAGGAGATTTTATGCACCACTTTGTCACAAAAATGAAATATTAAAGGAGTGAGTGATTTTTGCTAATGAAGTCCTTCCTCATAGTTCACTTGTCTAGATTGTTCTCAACAATCTCCCTGATTCATATAAGAGTGTTGCTTTTACTCCAATGAGAGGCAATCCAAATGCCTTAACATCTAAGGGATCAGTCTTTGTTTGGGTAGATGACAATCACTCTAAGCACAAGAGGTCGATTATGCATGTTGCAGATCAAGCTCTCCTAGATACTCAGAAGGGAGAAGGCAAATAAAGCTCATCTTGTAGTGCTGCATAGTTGAAGGAGGAAGACAAAGACGAGAATAAAACAAAAAATGGGAAAAAATTCTATAAATGGTTGTATGAAATTAAATATGATGCTATTATGAAGAATGGTTCTTGGTCTTTATGGGATTTTCTTATAGGCAAGAATGCTATTTGCACTAAATTTCTATACAATATGAAGTGTAAGCCTTATGGAACGCTTCATAGGTATAAGGCTAGTTATTTCAAACGTTTATGCTCACAAAAGAAACATTGATCTTGATCACACCTTTGCACCCACATGCCAAAGGACCATGGTTCATAGCATTTGTTCACTTCTTGCTCTTCATGGCTAGAATGTATATCAATTCGACATGAAAACCATTTTTGAATGGTGATGTACATGAAGAAGTGTATGTATTTTAGCCCCATAGTTTTGTGCAAAAAGGGCATGAAAACAAAGTGTGCAAGTTGAAACAGGAATTATATGGTTTGAAGCAAGTAGCTCATGCTTTGGATTAAAAGATACATGCCTACGTAATTGCACATGGTTATGAGAACACTCTAACTAAGAGCACCTTATAGGTTAAGCATGTAGATGATGTTATTATGATCATTGTTGTGTATGTAATAACACATTGTGCATGGTCCCAATGAGAAGCATAGTGCTAAACTTAAGGAATTTTTATCATTACTTGGGCATTTAATTTATGCGAGTTGATGGAAGAAAAGATTTGTGTCCAACAAAATATATTGAAAAAATATTGAAAAAATATTGTAGCACTTTGGCCCTAAAAATTGCAAACCTACTTCCTATGGGAACCAAGTTTATGTTGGAGTCTTCATGATGCAAGAGATACATTTGATGTTTTTCTCTATCAATAGGTTGTTGTATGCTTGATCTATTTAAGAATAACTTGGCTTGATATTCACTCTTTTCTCTCTCAAAGGAGTAGATTTATGCATTGCTTAGGTGTCAAGCATTGGAAGACGGTTGTGCATATTTATTTCCATATTTCTATGCTTTTTTCTCTGACTTGGGTGGTTGTTATAACACTCCTTTGTCAAGGAGTGATTTTTTCTTCATGCTTGGTATCTCAGGTGTATCTTGGTTAAGCAAGAAGCAACCTAGTAGAACCAGTTCTAGTAGTGAGGTAAAGTATAGGGTGGCTTGCATAGAAATTCTTGGGTGTTTGTTGCTCATATTGCTTTGGGATGATTTGGGTGTTGGGTCACTCTTCTACTGGCACAATATTCACTAATGATAAGATCACATGGGAAATTATGAGGAACCTTGAGTTCAGTGCTCAGAAAAAGCTCATTGAGGTGCAATATCATTATGTGAAGGAGAGGTTCTCTGGTAGAGAGATCTATTGGCATATGTGCCCACACAGGAGAAAGTTGAAGATCTTTTCACAAAGGCTTTGCCTAGGGAGATGTTTGAAGCTTTCTGCAAATTTTTGGGTTTAATTTCTTTTGTGGATTGATCTTTTTCCACATACCTTGGAACTTCCTTATACATGAATGTCAAATGCTTGTTCAACACATGACTCCTAGGGTGGATTTGTTGATATATTTTGTAGTGATGTGTGTGTAAACACTTAGGACTATGGGGGCACTTTTTTTGTCTTTAGGAGGTTTTCCCCACACCTTCTGTATACGACTATAACCCTAATAGGTTGCTTATCTTTGTACATTCACTTTTTAATTCATTCAATGTCATATTGTGCTCCAACCTTCTTCTTCTCTCTTGTGTTGCTTTTGTGCTTCCCGAAACCTGAAAATCCAACAATACATGTTCACATACTACACTTCTTTACCTAATGAGCACTTAGTTTTGTTGGTGCAATTAGGAAGCCTAAGTGCTATGCTAATGACCCAGGACTACACAACTATTTGTCATCTCACATGGACGACCATATGTGCACTCATGCTTGACAATTTGAGTGCATTTACGTTGGATAATTGTAAAATTGAAAAGAATATGGAGTTTCCTATAAGTAGGAAGCTAAACCCATGATTCATGTTGTAGGAAGAATCAATTAAAATTATCTCTAAATTGTAGGATCACTTTAAGGTAGGGAAAATTCAAATTCAAACTCTAGAAATGTGTATAAATACACATACTTTTAATTGCAAGATAAATGAGCTATTATGAGGAGCATTGAGCTACAAAATTGAGCATACATTGAGCTCACACTACCTGTGTGTAGTCCAGTACACCATCCTTGTATCATATGCTCAATAGCAGTTAGATTTTGATACAGTCATTCAAGTAGAACTTTGTCTATTGTTGCATCTTCTTCAATACAATGATCTTGTGAAATGTATTTCTTTTTGTGTACTTAGTCATTTGATGTAATTTCACTTGGGATAGTTAGAGTGTCATGTCTAATTTGCAATTTCAATTTGCATCAAGTTTTATTCAGAAGATCTCAAGATATGAAGCTAGGAGGGTGATTGTGTTTGCAAACCTTCTAGATTCCCCTTATCTGTTAGATTCGATAAGATGCCCCTTACCTGTTAGATTCATTTCTAAGTGTATGGTACAATTAAATTCATGAAATAACTTTCTTTAGTTAGATATACACTTCAATAAGATGTTTGGAAAATCTCTCTAGTCAATTCATACCAAGTTAGGAGCTCTAAGCATAATACTAAGAGCTTCTATTACCAAAATAGAAGGTCCTTCACATTTCATGCGCATTCCAGCTATCTATTTTGATGCAAACATTTGAGATTGATGCTCCAAAGGACCTGGTGGTTCTATATGCAATATGTATCATTGTGAAGCTAAAGAGATATACTAAGCATCCTTGGAGTTAGATTGGCAGGTGTAGATCAGGTTTTCTGCAATATTGGCTCATCTCTAGAACCTATCTCATCATCTCCTCACAATGGTATAAGTGCAATTATAAGTCAACATGGGAGATGGATTTCCTTCGTCCATAGCAAAATTGGATTGAGGAAGCTACTCAGCTTGGTCACTTATATCTGGATATGAGATGATGAAAAGCCTCGGAAGCAAGGATCAACCAACTCAAGAACAACAAGAGAGGTTAAACACATGGTGCTCAAAGTATGCTCTAGCAAGGTCATATCTCCTGAGTAATGAGCTTATACTTGAAGCCTCATATGATTATGATGATGATCAGAAGACTCGAAGAAGAGAAATCAATTCTTGGAACTCGAAAGGCAAAACCAAAGTGCATGAGATGAGAGATGTAGCAGAATCATCTCAACAAATTATAAGAAGATATACTAGAGAAAAAGGAAGCAAGAATGGTATGCTTATGATACTTATTGAGTCACTAAGAATTAAATATATGTAGCACAAGAGGCAAACTCTGAAGAAACATCTACATATGAAAAAACCAAGAATTAACGAGAATGAAAAAGTTACATGGAAGAAGAAATAGAAGCTCTACAAGAAAATGAGACTTGGGAATCGGTACCCAAAAACAATCTACAAAGGCTATTGGCTCAAGGTGGACATACAAGGTAGAGAAGAATTTTAATGGCTCAATTAATAGGTAAAAAGCAAGGCTTGTTGCCAAAGGGTCTTCACAAACCTAAGGTATTGATTATGAAGAAACAATTTCACCTGTTGCAAAAATGCCTACTATTAGAGTACTCATGAGTTTTGCATCTTCCAAGAATTGGAAGACATATCAAATGGATGTTAAAAGTGATTTCTTAAATCTTTGGATTTTAGATGAAGTATATATGGCTCAACCACTTGATTTTGAAGACTAAACATACCCTAGACATGTGTGTAGGTTGAGGAAAGCCTTATATGGCTTGAAGCAAGCTCATAGAGCTTCGAATCATAGACTTGTCACTCACTTGGAGGATAAAGGTTTTATTGTAATTAAGTTATATCCTTCCCTCTTCATTACGGGGAATCACTTAGAGGTCATATACCTATGTGTATATGTGGATGATATAATCATTATAGGAGATGATGCAGATGGAACTAGAAGGATCAAAGCTCAAATGAAGGAGGAGTTCAATAGTGATCTTGGTTTTGTCACTTACTTCCTAGGATTGGAAGTGGTATATATAGAGAAAGGTATGTTCCTCACTCATAGGAAGTATAGTACATTGGAGACATGCTCTCTGAATTCAAGATGGAAAATAGAAAGGTTGTAGGTACACCCATGGAGGTAAATCCAAATTTATGTTTTCATGAAGGTGAACTCATTGAAGACATAACTAGCTATGAGAATTTAGTTGGAATCTTGAATTATGCTACTCTAAGTATAGTGGATTCATGCACACTCGAAGAAATCATCACATGGAACCTACCAAGAGAATTCTCAAGTATTTGAAGGGCACAATCAATGAGGGATTGTACTATCCATATTTGATATAGATGTTAAAGAGTCTTTTTTGATGTAGACTGGGAAGGCTCTAAAGATGATAGGGGAAGCACATCTAGTTATCTTACTTTTGAAAGTACAAAACTGATTTTATGGTCCTCAAAAAAGCAACCCATAGTTGCTCTTTCATCAACAGAGGCTGAATACAGAAGAATTGCAATTGTTGCACATGAAGCTATGTAGATTAGAAACCTATATTCAGATTTAGGGTTAAGCACTTCAAATCCACATATATTTGGAGATAGTATTAGCTCATTACATCTTGTTGCTAACTCTATCTATCATGCCAAGACTAAACATATAGAAGCTCATTACCATTATTAGTGAGAGATGATTATGAGTAAGGAGATACAACTCTCTTATGTATCAATATATTAATAATGTTCAGATATGATGACAAAAGCTTTGGATGGAAGCAAGTAAACATATTCAAATTAATGATTGGATTGTAGAAGATCATGAAGGATTGAAGAATCAAGAATCTTAGGCTTCAAAGAGATGTGATGGTGCAGTTATCAAGCCTAAGTGCAATGCTAATGACTCAGGACTACAAAACTATTTGTCATCTCACATGGAGGACCACATGTGAACTCACGTTTATCAATTTGAGTGCAATTACCTTCAATAATTGTAAAAGTCAAAGAATGATGGAATCTCATAAAGCTAAGAGGCTAAACCCACAACTCATGGCATACAAATAATCAATTCAAATCATCCCTAAAGTATCACTTTTAGGTGAGGGAAAAATCAAATTCAATCTCTAGAAATGTGTATAAATACACATACTTTTAGTCTTCGGGTAAGTGACCATTTTGAGGCACACTCAGATACAAACTTGAGCATACATTGAGATCACACTAACTATGTGCACCTTATTACACTTCCATTATGTCATATTTTCAATAGCATTTACATTTAGATACATTCATTCAAGTACATCTCTATCTACTATATTCTGTTGCATCTTCTTCATTAAAGTGATCTTGTGAAATCTCTTTCCCTACATATACCTATACTTATGCATTTGCTGTACTTTAACTTAGAATAGTTAGATTAAAGGTTCCACTATGCACATATCAGATCTCATCAAGTTTCATTTAGCCGATTGTGAGATATGAAGCTAGGAAGGTGACTCTATTTGCACACCATCTAGATTTAGAAAAGTCAAGAGGACCCCCTGACTTGTTAGATTAATTTATCACTTTATGGTAAACATAATTTCATGCGATAACTTGCTTTAGTTAGCTATACAATTCAGTTATATGTGTGCAAAATCCCATTGATCAGATCGTACCAAGTTGTGAGATCTGAGCATAAACCTGAGAACTTCTACTCCAAAAATATAAGATTCTTCACATTTCATGCATATTCTACTTATTTGTTTTGATGCAAACAATTGTGATTGATGCCACAAAGAATTTTGTGGTTCTAAATGCATAACTCTAAAGCTAAAGAGATACTAAGAGTCCTTGGAGTTAGATTGGTAGGAATAGAGTAGGTCTTGTGCAGCACTAGCTCATCTTTGGAACATATCTCATCATCTCCTCACAAGTTTACATTTTCTTTAAATGGATTTGTTATGGGCTTCCAATAACACAAGCCAAAACGCTTTAAAAGACCTTAAATATATTTGTTTTGCATCAGGTATACACCTTCTTATTTGTATAGTACTTCAATCCCAACAAGGTATCTTAGAATTCCTAAATCATATATTTCAAACTCACATCCAAGATTTCTTTTTATTTCCTTAATAATGACTTCATCATCCTCTCATCATCAACATATATACAAATGAAAAGATTTTTTCTACCTTACTTCGTCACAAAGAGTGATTGGTTTGCATGATTTTGATTGTGTCCACATTTTATCAAGTAGTGCACAAGGTTCCAAGCCCTTGAGGATTGCTTAGGTCCAAAAAGATCCTTCTTAATCCTACATACATGATGTGAAAACCTCTCATCATCAAAGCCTTGGGGCTACTCCATGAAGACTACCTCTTAAGGCTCTCCATTTAGGAAAGGATTCTTCACATCCAAATGATACTCCTCATATATTTTGAAGCCAAAATTGCCATTAAATTCCTTATGGTAGACATTTGAACTACTCGATTGAATGTTAGCACAAATTCTATGCCATAGATTTGAGCGAAACCTTTGGAATCCAACCTTGTTTTATACCTAGAGATCCTCCCATTTGCATGTCTCTTTATCTTGTACACCCATTTTTTTCCAATGTTTTTCATGTCCTTTGTTCTTGGCACTAATGCCTGAGTATCAATTTCTTGAAGTGCCTTTACTTTCTCCTCCATGGCTTCATTCCATTCCCTATGCTTATTTGCTTCTTCAAAAGAGTTAGGTAGTTCCCCAGCTATAATGTTACTGATGTAGGCATAGCTTCTTATAATGAATCAATCATAAGTTAAACTTTAAATAGGGTAATTAACCCTATTCGATGAAGTTACCTCACCATTAAGTGGTACAAATCTTCTATGCCTTGGTTTGGATGCTTTAAGACCTAGAGTTTCTATTTTCTCCCAATGTTCATCACTTGTAGTCCATTTCTACCCATAGATGGTCTTCATTATTTGCATTTTCTTTTCCTTTGTTGCTTCTATCACCTGAATGATCCTCATTACTTCCAATGTAGTACTCTCATTTTATTGTGTGCTTTAATTGGTTGGACAACTCACCTCTATCCTTTGTTGTTGCTCTTTGAACTTCTTCTTAGCTACACATGCATCTTCAACCTGTAACATATCTTTGCTATCATAGCAAGGCATTAAACCATCAAATATTACATCCTAGAAACCACAATCTTGTTGGTGCTAAGGTTAATACAACTAGAATCCATTTTTGTTGAAGTGAATCTAGTTAGCAACAACCAGTCAATGTAGGTGCACTATTGAAAAGACATTATATGGATTGAACCAAGCACCATGTGCTTGGTATGAAAAGATGCATGCCTGATTGATTGCACATGGTTTTAATAACAATCCAAATAAGATTGTTCTGAAAACCATGTGAGAGGCATATTGCTGATTTTAAGGTTGATTTTCATACCTCATGTGAGATTTTGTATTTGGTGCATTTCAATCAATATTTGGGCATTCCATTTATGCAAGTTGATGGTGGATTTGATCGATGTCAAACAAAATATATTGACACATTATCCTAGCATTTTGTCCTTGATGATTTCAAACCTATTTCCACTCCTATGGAAATAAGTTTATGGTTGTGGTTTTCATGATGCTAGAGATATATTTGATGTTGTTCTCTATCAACACATTCTTGGATGCCTGATTTACTTATGCATTATTTGGCATGATATTGAGGTTTCTATCTTAAAGATGAGCAGGTTTATGTATTGCCCAAGTGTTAAGCATTGGTAGGTCACTAAGCGCATCTTTGCTACTTAACTAGTTCTTGGCTATTTGGATTGTTTTATCCTAGGGGGGATCACTACCACCAAATTTACATGCTTCTTCTAACTCTAACTAGGGTGGTTGCTATGACACTTGTGTGTCCACTATTGGTTTTTGCTTCATGTTTGGTAGCCCATGCATATCTTGGTTGAGAAAGAAGCAGTCAATTGTGGCCACTTCTAGTTGTGAGGCTGAGTATAGGACATCTTTCATAATGACCAATGAGAGGTTCTATACTTGAGAGATTAATTTGGCATATGTGTCCACACAAGAGATTGTTGCAAACCTTTTCACAAAGTCTCTACCTACGGAGAAGTTTGAAGATTTTCACAAAGCTTTTGGCTTACGTCTTTTTGTGGATTGATGTCTTTCCACATGGTTTGTTAGTTCCTTATACATGAGTGCGAGCTCCTTATTCACTAGATGACTCCTTAGGGGGATTTGCTAATATATTTTTTTAGTGATATGTGTGAACACACTTAGGACCGCCAAGACACCTTTTTTCCTTCTTTAGGAGGTTTTTTCCTTGGCTTGTATATATGCCTATAATCCTAATGGGTTATTTATCATTTTACATTCACTTGGTAATACAATTCTATAGTGTGTAGTAATCCACACTCCTTCTTCTTCCTTGTGTTGTTTTTGTGGTTTTGCAAACCTCAAACTCCAACACTTTCATTGGCAAGATCTTGCTTGATTGATTTATTATCATGAGCTATTAAGAAACTTAGACAGGTTTCTAATTGAATGCATGGAAACCTTTTACTCAATTGATTTCTACTTTCTTTCAACATAAAAGATGAATGCTCTTTTAATCAACACATATGCTATAAATGCAAGGGGTTTCTTCTTCATATATCTTTAGCTTGAGTTTTTATATTCTACATGAGGTTAAATTTTTGTTTAAACATTGCTTGATATTGTTTGAGAAGGAATGAAGTAAAAGCCTTCAGTATATTGATTTATGTTTTGCAAAGATGAGTGAGAATATGAACTAGATTGATGATGTGAAAACTAAAGTGATTCCATTCACTCACGTATAACAAAATCTTGCTATTCTATTACCAAAGAAAATTGATGGGATTAAAGATTATATCAATAATGCTTTTATTGCAAGTGCTATAATTTGGCTAGCTAAGGATAAATGTGCCTCATCCAACTTTGCTTGAAGGACCTTATGTGTATCCTCATTTTCTAGCATCTTTAGTTGGAATTGCTCAAACAACTGAGTGCCTTCATGATAGCAGAAGAAAAATGAAGAGAACACTATACTCACGAAATTAGAAAGGGCATGCGAACCAGGTGTGCAGGTTAAAGAAGGCATTATATGGTTTAAAGCAAGCACTGTGTGCTTGGTATGAAAAAGTACATACTTATCTCATTGCACATGGTTTTGAGAACAATCCAACTGAAAGCACCTTATATGTTAAGCGTGCTAATCATGAAGTTCTCATCATTGTTGTTTATGTTGATGACATGCTGCTCACTGGTCCTCATAAGAGGTATATTTCTGATTTTAAGGCTGATTTGCATGCCTCATTTAAAATGTCTGATTTGGGGCATTTGCATCATTGTTTGGGCATTCACTTTATGCACGTTGATGGTGGAATGGCTTTGTGTCAAACGAAATATATTGACACATTATTGCAGCATTTTGGCCTTGAAGGCTGTAAGCTTATTGCCATTCCTATGGAGACAGGTTTACGATTGAGTCTTCATGATGCTGGAGATGCATTTGATGTTTTTCTCTATCAGTAGGCTATTGGATGCTTGATTTACTTATGCATTACTCGGCCAGATATTCAGTTTTTTGTCTCACAGATGAGCAAGTTTATGCATTGCCCAAGAGTCAAGAATTGGTAGGTAGTTAAGCGTATCTTTCGCTAATTGAGTGGTACTTGGCTACTTGGGTTGTTTTATCCCAAGGGGGGGTCACTAGCGCCAGATTTGCATGCTTTTTTTTACTCTGATTGGGCTAGTTTCTATGATGCTCGTGTGTCCATTAGTGGCTTTTGCTTCATGATTGGTAGCTCATGTATATCTTGGTTGAGCAAGAAGCAGCCTACTATGGCCACTTCCAGTTATGAGGCTGAGTATAGGGCAGTGTAGAGGAGGTACTGGGGTATCCACTAAAAGTAGAAAATAAAGATGAAACACGTCCAGTACGTCGCCTACTCAAGGGGGGTTCTCTTTAAGGAAGTATACCCTTTAACATTTCTATGAGCAGGCAGATAACAAAGATTGCACAGTGTGGTAAATACTTCAGAAAATATGGACAACAACTGACCAAGGAAGACCGTACACTGCTTGATTCGAATCAGATGATTACAAGGTTGGGCAGAGTGATGCTCAAAAGTGCAAACTTAGGGAGCTAACATGCCATCTCAGAAATAAAGAACCTCAATGCACAGAGTCTTCTCATCAGCTTAAGGGAGCCAATTACATGCAGTCTAACCCAGAACAATACAAATGGCAAGGTTCGCTCGGGAGAATAAAGCTTAACACTAATACTGAGTCACAGAAAAGAAAGAGAATCTTAGGCACTCTCTTACACTATAGTGCTCATAGCCCTCCACTGAGAAGCCTAACCTCTATATCCGCACTACAGAGTAGCTCCTACAATAGGCTTGAAACCACCAAGTGCAAGAGAGGACTTCTGCACGTATTCACGCGTCAATGTAACTCCAAAAAAATGTGTACCCAAATGAGCACAAATCCCTTGTTTTTATAGGCCTCAATAGGCCAAGAGAGTCTTGCCGAATCTTCACGTCCACTGATCACGCGCCGGTTGATCTCCCAAAATTAGGGGGTAGGTCAAATATTCCCTTGATTTGAATTGAATCCTCAAAAATAGGCAGTCATCATAAATCGTTGGTGGCAAATGGCAAGAATCTTTTCTCCGCTTCTACTTTTTACCCTGCACACTTTTATCCCATACCCTATGACCACCTTGCCAGTGTACAGTCATTTCATTCGTTGACTCTTTTGATAGGCAATTTGAATCATCTCGTGACTTCCCCATGAGGCTTTATCTACATGCATTCGCATGATGCCATGTTCACCACCAGAAAAGACTTCGTACTCAGTATCTCAGCAGCTTGTATGCTATATGATGAGGACATTTCACCCGTTTTCACATCATCATGATCATATAACATGTTCTTAGATTGGAATGATCAGGACCCATATCCTCCACATCCACACCTTCCCATGCAGAAGGACTCCGATGAAAACCCCACTCTGCATCTGGCTGCGAGTGTGCCTTTATGTGCGGGCATGTGTGTGTGTGCTGCATGTGTGTGTGTGTGTGTAAGGGTATGTGTGTGTGTGTGTAAGGGTGTGTGTGTGTGTGAGGGGGTAGGTGGCGGAGGAGGGCGGGAGAGTGTGGGGCAGGGTGGTGGAGGAGGGCGGGGGAGTGTGGGGGAAGGTGGTGGGGGAGGGCGGGGGCGTGTGGGGGAACTGGTGGAGGGGGCGGGGGCGTGTGGGGGAAGGTGGTGGAGGAGGGCGGGGGCGTGCGGGGGAAGGTGGTGGAGGAGGGCGGGGGCGTGTGGGGGAAGTGGTGGAGGAGGGCGGGGCGTGTGGGGGAAGGTGGTGGAGGAGGGCGGGGGCGTGCGGGGAAAGGTGGTGGAGGAGGGCGGGGGCGTGTGGGGGAAGTGGTGGAGGAGGGTGGGGGAGTGTGGGGGAAGTGGTGGAGGAGGGCGGGGGAGTGTGGGGGAAGTGGTGGAGGAGGGTGGGGGAGTGTGGGGGAAGGTGGGCGTGCGGGGGAAGGTGGTGGAGGAGGGCGGGGGCGTGTGGGGGAAGTGGTGGAGGAGGGCGGGGGAGTGTGGGGCAGGGTGATGGAGGAGGGCGGGGGAGTGTGGGGGAAGGTGGCGGGGGAGGGCGGGGGCGTGTGGGGGAAGTGGTGGAGGAGGGCGGGGGCGTGTGGGGGAAAGTGGTGGAGGGCGGGGGAGTGCGGGGGAAGGTGGTGGAGGAGGGCGGGGGAGTGTGGGGCAAGGTGGTGGAGGAGGGCGGGGGAGTGTGGGGGAAGGTGGTGGAGGAGGGCGGGGGCCTGTGGGGCAAGGTGGTGGAGGAGGGCGGGGGAGTGTGGGGGAAGGTGGCGTGCAGGGGAAGGTGGTGGAGGAGGGCGGGGGCGTGTGGGGGAAGTGGTGGAGGAGGGCGGGGGAGTGTGGGGCAGGGTGGTGGAGGAGGGCGGGGGAGTGTGGGGGAAGGTGGTGGGGGAGGGCGGGGGCATGTGGGGGAAGTGGTGGAGGAGGGCGGGGGCGTGTGGGGGAAAGTGGTGGAGGAGGGCGGGGGCGTGCGGGGGAAGGTGGTGGAGGAGGGCGGGGGAGTGTGGGGCAAGGTGGTGGAGGAGGGCGGGGGAGTGTGGGGCAAGGTGGTGGAGGAGGGCGGGGGAGTGTGGGGGAAGGTGGTGGAGGAGGGCGGGGGAGTGTGGGGGAAGGTGGTGGAGGAGGGCGGGGGCGTGCGGGGTAAGGTGGTGGAGGAGGGCGGGGGCGCGAGGAGAGAGAGGGATGGCGGGAGAGAGAGAGAGAGAGAGAGAGAGATGGCGGGGAGAGAGAGGGAAGAGAGAGGGAGAGAGAGGCGAGAGAAAGAGAGAGATAGAAGCAATTATGCCATTATTCTGCTATTACGGAAACAAGATTCCCAACCATGCAAAATCAAGCAAACAACACCATACTGATCGGACCTTTATCGGTAAAAGCAAGCCCGATTTTGAGTAATGAGTACTCCTTGGTTGGCATCGAAGCACCATGGCATAATCACAATCGGGGAAGTGATGGGTGCAATTAGCAAACTCCAAAGCAGAAGGATGTGTGAGAGAGAGAGGAGAAAGTCACGCCATCAGGTTTTAAACTGGACAACTCCATCTCATGAAAGAATTCTGAACACCATGAACAGTTTCCTTCCAATGAGTAATTGAAGATTAACCTTAAGTCGCAATACTGGCCTAAAGGTTCGACATTAAAATGTATGCAGTAACGCCCATTGGCCTTAATTTGGCTGCATTTCCAAAAACTAGTTTCCAAAGTCAACATTACCATGAGTGCAACATGATCCAATTAAACCTTTTAAATTGTGGGAATCAGCCTACTCTGGCATTCCTTGTAGAATCATCCTTACTGCATAATGTTTTAAATTTGGTGATACTCAAAACACTCTATGAATGAAATGAAAAACTTCCACAGCTTTATCGACAAGGCCTCCATGGCGGAAGGCAGAGAGGAGAGAGGGGAATCTACAGACCCCCACATCAAGCTTTTGCACCGTCCCGGTGCAACAACTCCTTTATTTGCTTATTCCTTCAAAATGAACTGCAGAAAATGAAAGAACTATGGTATGTACAAGGAGTGAATTTCATCTGCTTGCATCAATTCAAATAACTCTTCACCCTGGAGATGTTGACTAGGGGCATCCTTTTACCCTGTAGATCTTCCAGATGCACTGCGCCATGTGGCAATACTTTGATAACCTTATATGGTCCTACCCATTTAGGTGCCAATTTAGTTGAGATTGCTAGGACTTGATGCACTAAAACCATGGACCCTTCCTGAACTTCATCGGATCTCAGATACCTGTCGTGCAGTGTCTTGCGCCCTTCTTGTGTTACCTTAAGTTTCTGCATTGCCCCTTCTCTGTACTCTTCTAATGCCACCAATCTCTGAATGGGGGGGTTCAATTCCAATGATTTTGATTCCTATTTCCTTTCTGATAATAAACTCAAACGGTGCCAATGCCTCTTTCCCATATAGTAACCAAAATGGAGTCTCGCTTGTGGTTCCCCTCTTCGTGGTTCTGAAAGCCCAGATTGCACCAATCAATGCTAGCGGCCAAGAGCTTTGATGATCGAAAGATAATTTGCGAAGCAGTCCAATCAAAATCTTGTTGGAACTCTCTGCTTGGCCATTTGCCCTTGGGTAATAGGCACAAGACTTTTTATGGAAGATTTTGTACCTATCAAATATAAACTGGAGCAATTGATTTACAAAATGTGTGCCCCTATCACTAGTAATTTCCAGTGGGCAACCAAATCTTGAGAAAATACGTTTATACACAAATTTAGCTACTGTTAAGGCTGTGCAGTCCACAGTGGCTTTAGCCTCTATCCATTTAGTGGCATAGCATGTGGCCATCAAAATATACTTTTTACCTCCAGGTTGACCAGTTGGGCTAATTGGTCCTATGAAATCAAGACCCCATCGTTCAAATGGGAGCCATCCCGTAGATATGACCAATGGTTGTAAATTTAATCTGGTGGGCGCGAGGGCATACCTCTGGCAGATGTGGCATTCTTTGGCGAACTTGATTGCATCTTTGAAAATATGAGGCCACCATAAACCCTTGTGGATGATTCTATGAGCCAATTCTTCCCCCTTTAGGTGTCCTTTACTGTGTGCAGCCTCTAGCAAAAGATTTACCTCCTCTGGATAGACACACCTTCTCAATATATTATCCTGACAGTATTTATATAACTTTCCATTTATAAGAGAATATGCTTTGGTTTTCAGGAGCAGTCTTCTCTTTTCTACATGTGTCAAGTGTTCTGGGATCTTTCCATTAGTGAGAACATGAAGAATTTCATCATACCAACTAGTCCGAATTGTTACTAGGAAGAGATTGCTATCCACTAGTTCATCATTGATACCTGTTGCCTTTTCACTCATTGCCGTCCTGGACACTTGATCTTCCATGTAGTGCTCTTTTCCTCGCTTAATATGAATATCAAAATAAAATTCCTGAAATAGGAGTAACCATCTCCAAATCCTTCCAGCTACTCTAGGTTTGTTTATCAAATACTTCAAGGGCTGATAACCAGAGATAACAATGAAATGTACACCAAGGAGATAATGTCTAAACTTTTGAAGAGCAAATACAATAGCCAAACCTTCTCTTTCCGTCGTACTATAATTCCTTTTAGCTTGGTTAAGTAGTCTGCTGGCATAAGAGATAGGTCTATCCGCTTTGTGAGATGATGGTTGAGCTAGAACTGCACCAACAGCATGAAGACTAGCATCTGTATGTACATGAAATTCCAATGACCAATCAGGAACACTTAAAAGTGGAGCAGTACATAGCCTCAATTTTAGTTCACAAAATGCTTTGTCAGCTTCAGCACTCCATGAGAAAGGAATCTTTTTACTAGTAAGCCTTGACAAAGGCTTAGCAATTTCTGAATACATCCGAATGAATCTTCTGTGATACCCTGCATGGCCCAAGAAACTTTGCACTTTCTTTGGACTTTGTGGAATAGGCATGGAAAGAATAGCTGTAACTTTTGTAGGGTCAACAGTTATACCTTCAGCAGATACTATGTGACCAAGAAGAGTACCCTTGGTGATCAAAAAGTGACATTTATCAGGATTCAATTTCAAACCTGTTTTGAGACATTGCTCAAAAATTTCTTTTAGATTTTCCAAATGTTCATGGAAATCTTGAACTGCTGCTCTTTTATCTGAGAATACTGAAAAGTCATCCATGAAAATGCGCAGAAAGGTTGTTAACCATTTGCCCAATATCAGATACATCGTTCTATTAAATGAAGCTGGTGCATTCTTCAAACCAAAAGCCATGCGAGTATAGACATAAGTGCCCCAGGGAGTAACAAAGGCTGTTTTGTCCCTATCATCAGGATGAATTACTATCTGGTTGTAGCCACTAAAACCATCCAAGAAACTATACAAAGTGTGACCAGCTACTTCCTCAAGTACTTGCTCTATGAAGGGCTGAGGAAATCCATCTTGAATAGTCACTTTATTCAAAGCACGGAAATCAACACATACTCTTATTTTTCCACTATTTTTCTTGGGCACAATAACCATAGAAGAGAGCCACCTGGAATGTTCTACTGGAACAATTATACCCGCTTCTTCTAGTTTTGTAATCTCTGTTTTTACCGCCTCTGCATACTTTGGATTGAGTCGATATGGCCTACTTCTTACAGGCGCGGCTCCCTCAACTAAGGGTATCCGATGTAACCCAAGCTCTTCTGGTATCCCTGTTAGATCTTTGTAGGACCATGTGAAGACACTTTTATAGGTAAAAAGCAAAGAAGTTACCTTTTGTAGCAAGGGAGGATAATGCCACAACCAGGATGCCAAATGGACCATTTGAGGGTTCTCTTCATCCCCTAAATTTACTTCTTGAACCAATGTTTCAGGACTGGTCTTGCTTGAGAAATCATCTCCACTATATGCAGGAGTGGATTTTAATTTATATTCTGCAACATGTTCTTTCATCCATCCTTGAGGTATATCTGCAAAAGGAAGATCTTCTCTGCTCTTAGGTTCATAATCTTCCCTCTCTGATACTTTTATATTGGTTGCCTCCTCAAAGCTTGTATTTTCCTTCAATTGCTCATTCTCCAACACCTTGTGGTCTTCATTGCCCTTTTCTGTAATTTCCTTATCTACAACTTCTTCCTCAATTTCATTGATCTCCACTGTGCAACACTCTGCACTTCCCATCATCCAATTTAACAATGTATCATCTTCTTGGGGTAGAGAGGGCATTACCTGAGTATCCACAGTATATCCAGTGGTTTTTCCTGAATCAAATCCTTCTTCCAAGTGTAGTTGCAGTTGGCTATTGGTGCTTGTTGAAATCCATAGTTTATTTTTCCCCCAATCTTGCAAAGCTTTTGCTTGTCTCAGCCAAGGTCTCCCCAGGAGCAAAGAATAGGAAGTCTCCTGTGGAAGTCCAATAACAACAAAATCCAACACAAAGTGGCAACCCTGTACTATCATCCGTACCTTGTGGTGGTGGTTAGAAAACTCATGTGTCCACTACAATTTTTTCCTTCAAGCTTGGTAGCTCTTGCATATCTTGGTTGACCAAGAAGCAGCCAACTACAATCATTTTGAATTGTGAAGCTGAGAAAAGGGAAAACTTCACGACTATTTTTTACTTTGTGCAAATCAGATGCCTTTTACTTGATTTGAGTGTTGGTCAACCTTTTTCCACCACCATCTTTACTTACAATGGGCGCACAGTGATAGTTATGAGGAACCCTCTGTTGCATGCTTACACAAAGCATGTTAAGATGCAATTCCATGATGTTAAGGAGAGACTCTTTGCTACAGAGATGAGTTTGGCATATGTACATAAGGTAATGTGGTAGATATTCTTATAGAGATTTTGCTTGGGGAGGAGTTTTAAGCTTTTCACAAAGCTTTGGGCTTACTTCCTTTTTTGGATTGAGTTCGTTACACAGTTTGGCATTTGCTTAGACATGAATGTTCGATCCTTGCTCATAACATAACTCCGAGATGTGGCACCTTCCGCTCTCCCTCACAAACATAGTCTATCTCTTTCTGCATGTACCTCACTTGTGTAGTCTTTTAAGTTGTTTGTTCACCTTTCACCATGGTGCAGTTGGACTATGTAGCTTAGCTTGCACTACGTTGCGATTGTGTTGTTTACCACCCCTTTGCATGCCCCACATCAATATCCAATCATCAGAAACAAGGTTGATGCTGGGTTCAGATGAGCGCCAGAAAAAGAAGAGACAAAATTGCAGGAATTTTCGCTTCTTTCATCTGTGCATCGACAAGCTTCAAGGGTAAACGAAAGGACTGCAAAAGTTCAAGCTTTGGATGGTTGACATACACCATCCAGATTCTAGATGGCTTTATAATCTTCTAATGTACGGAATTTCCAAGAGAAGCTTGTCAGATGCGTAAAGGATGTTCAGGCGTTCTTGGCCCTCATCTAGCACATATATGATCCCACAGCGTGAAAACGATCGTACCCCGCGACAACCATGCTTCACATAGAACGTGAAAGCAACACGTCCTCAGCTTCTATATCTGAGTCTACCGTGAATTGCTGCTGAACAATCTATTCTCTATGAATTGTTTACCTTGAATTGCCTGTGCAGAGGTACAGCCATTCGCTGTTGGAGTACGGAGCATTGAATCGAAGTACCGCTGGTATGTCTGCGTGCAATGCAAATCTTTTTTTTTTAAATAAAAGGAAGTTCGGCCTTAGCCTATTCTCCCGGACTTTAATTAAAATAAAGAATAAAAGTTACAAGTGAATGGGACTAGTGCCCAAGGGACCCCTCAGATCGCACAATGCAGGGGAGGAGTATGGCAAGCTAGAGGGAATTACAAATGAGGCGGATAAATCTATTATCACTCTCATGTGGGACACATTTGAGTTTTAACTTGTTGTTTTCGAGGAGATAAATACAGTGATGTCTAAACAGTGGAGATCTCTTATCTCGGGAGATTCTTTAACCTAGAAGAAACAAGGATTTCTCGATCAACCATTCCTTAGGAGTTTGGCCAAAATTGAGAGCACATCGCTCCCTCCAAATCTTCCAAAGAGTCTCACCCCTGATGGCATTCCATAGCCTCGATGAGCAGCTGACAGATACCTTTATGCAAGATCTGTCAGGGGAGCACTAGATTGTGCTCTCCGACTTCACTAGACAAGATTATGGAAATACACTTATGATTACAAGAACATCCACGTAGGAAAAATAATACAAGAAGACGGATTTGATACAAGACATCCCACAACCCGAGACCAATAGGTATGGAAAATTGGACTAGAGATGATACAGGAGATCCCACAACCCGAGATCGTAAGTATGAGACAAGATGTCTGGATTACAAGAACTCCCTTCTAGGAGATGAATTGAATACAAGAAAGAACTTGACAAGATCTCGTACTACGAGATTAGAAGAGGACAAGACAGGATGTCCAAGAACTAGACTAGACGAGACTAGAACAAGAAACAATACAGGAACTTGAACTAAAACTTGGAGAGTACTTACTTGGCAGTCATGACTGCTTGAGCTCCCAATACTGGCATTGGCAAGACTGATTATGAATGTGGCCAACCCCTCTTTATATAGGTTTTCCAAGGGCAGTTCTAGGGCGGTTACGAATTGATGATGTCATCGATGATGTCATCAATTCGTAGCATGGTCTCTGGATGTCAGAATCAAGCAAGAAGACAGTCCATCTTAGGGTTTTGGCATGTTTCGGACGCAATGGAAGCATTAGTCTTCCCAAATTCTGAACCAATCATGAGATATAGGATTCACATGGAATCTCAGAGTTTCCTTTGTCTATGATATTACCTCCCCCTCAAGCGACGAGTTCCACGAGGAACGGTCACGTTCTCTGGTCTCGGCTTCATTGGAGTTTTCTTATGGAATTCTCGAACCTTCATTGGTGCTCTTTGAATTTTTTCTGCAGGTTCCCAAGTACGATCATTGATGTCATACCCTTTCCAATGAATAAGGTACTCTAATCTTCCTCGCGATATTCTCGAATCTAGGACATGCTTGACTTCAAATTCTTCATGATCATCAATCTCAATAGGTGGTGAAGGACTAGGTCTGTTCAAGGAGTCATGACCGCCAAGTAAGTACTCTCCAAGTTCTAGTTCCAGTTCCTGTCTTGTTTCTTGTTCCAGTCTTGTCTAGTCTAGTTCTTGGACATCCTATCTTGTACTCTTGTAATCTCGTAGTACGAGATCTTGTCAAGTTCTTTTTTGTATTCAATTCATCTCCCAGAAGGGAGTTCTTGTAGTCCAGACATCTTGTCTCATACTTACGATCCCCGCTTGTGGGATCTCCTATATCATCTCTAGTCCTGTTTTCCATACATATTGGTCTCGGGTTGTGGGACGTCTTGTATCAAATATGTCTTCTTGTATGATTTTCCCTACGTGGGTGTTCTTGTAATCATAAGTGTATTTCCGTAATCTTGTCTAGTGAAGCCGGAGAGCACAATCTAGTGCTCCCTTGACATTATGGCAAGACTGATTATGAATGTGACCAAGCCCTGCTTATATAGGTTTTCCAAGGGCGGTTACAAATTGATGATGTCATCGATGATGTCATCAATTCGTAGCATGGTCTCTGGATGTAAGCAAGGAGACAGTCAATCTTAGGGTTTTGCACGTTCCGGATGCAATGGAAGCATTAGTTTCTCCAAATTCTGAACCAATCATGAGATATGGGATTCACATGGAATCTGAGAGTTTCCTTTGTCCATGACAAGATCTGCCACATGAGAACGCACTTTTTGATCTCAATTAAGGGGTGCCAAATAGACATGAACTCTAGTTCCCATCGAAGTTTGGTCCAAGAAAGGCACCATCTCTTGTTAACAGTGTGATGAACATCTAAGTTCTCTGTGAAGTTGGGGATTCTGGATAGTTTTTAACCATTGGTCTGCAAATCGTTACAAGTGGGGGTCGAGGCTGAATTAATACATATGTTTCTTTTCAATCAGACTATGTCCGTGCGAACGAACAGTTATCCGACATCACCCGGTGCATCATTTAAGCATTGCGGCATCGCCTTGTTCAAGTAGAGCACGTCCAATACGGAGTCTGGAGCAAGGCTGAATATATCGACAAGTTCTGGTACGAAAAGCAGCAGCCTCGCGGCCTTCCAATAAGGCCCGATCAATCTCCGTGGCACATTTCTTGGCATATTTCTTCTCTCTAAGCTCATAAGATAAAACAGTCGTTTTCTACTGCGGTAAGAGTCTAAAGGCTACCGATTGACAGGGTAAAAATGGCGGACACAAAATTAAAATCACATGCAGCGAGATGAGTAACCATCTGGACCTGCAGTATTATGTATCATTTCCGATATTTTTTTTGTCCTACATTTTCCTGATACCATGGTACCGTGAGCAGAACGGCCATTAATGGGCATCTCTAGTCATCCGTAAAAGTACATTTCCATAGGATGCTTCTACTACGATGCCCATTCAGTGCAAGAGCAGCACAAGTATTCTGTCCCAGGCTGGCGATAGTACTAATGCTCAAAAGTATGCTGAATACTAGTACTACAAAAGCTATAGAAACGCTTACTAGGACAAAGCTTTTCCAGGCTCTATATGTTTGTATTTACATACGAAAGCTATAGAAATGCTTACTAAGACAAAGCTTTTCCAGCCTCTATATGTTTGTATGTACATACGAAAGACCGAGAAGGACGATGATCAATCGTAGCCATCGCCAAGCACGCTATTGCTTTAATCGCATCTTGCGATGATGCAACCTCAATCATAAGAAATTGCGCCTGCTTGATCCCTCACGTCGTCAGGTCTTCTCTTCAATTATTAAGCTGAGGAAAGTTGCCCAACACGGATGAAGATTGCCCGCCTCATCAGGTCAGCAAACCCTTCATAATTCATCATCCATCTACATTAAAGAGCCCATCACATCATGATACACCAAGAATCTATGAAAACATGCAAAAAAAGAGATCGAAAGTTCCTCCTCTGTCAAAAGAACGAGCTATCCCCAAAATCCCACCTTCCAAATATATCTCTTCGATATTTGACTTCCCGCAATACAGAACTTTGGTGAAACAAGTGTAGTAAACGGCTGCGCATGAATAGAACATGCAACCACTGCGCATGAATACAACATGCAACCACTGTGAAGCGCATTCATCTCTTGATATCTACCTCTACGCATGATCCTCCCGTACTTGCATGATCTCTCTCCTATCTTTTATCTATGTGAATTATGCACCCCTCGATCCCCAGTATTCGCTCTCACCTTGCCCCATTTTCTGAACTCTCCATGCATAAGTTCATGCATGCCTTTGTTTTTTTTTTGTTTCCTATTATTACATTTTATCTTTCTTTTCATTGCTTTAGTTTAGATTTTGTTTCCATTCACTGTTCACTCGTTTTCCGCTATTAATGTGACTTATTTCAATCACACGTTCTAGTGGAAAAGTTGAAATGCATATGACTACTCGCCGGGTGTACCATTCGTAGTTTCACAATACAAAAGAGTTTATACTTGCACATCCATCCATGTCGTGATGTTAAAAACTTCGATTTATATACATGATGACTGGCATTTCTATTTTGCTATTTTCATGCTATGAGTTTCCGCGAAGGATTAAACAAATTAAGCTTCAGTTTCGTATCATACACTATGTGTGATCAATTGAAGTCCCCCACAAACTAGGTATATGCTTATGAAGAGGTTTATTAAATTCTTCCCCCTCTAAAGAACTTTGTCCTCAAAGTTTGTTACATGTGTATGCTACTTTTTTTTTACTTCAACAATTATTTTTATGGAATGAAAACAAGGCAATTAGGAAAATTATCTTCATCATCTGCTTTTTCAATCGTTGTTCCTTCTTTAATGATGCCTATTGCCTTCGAGTTACTCAGTGATCTATCGAAAATCAAAGAAATGCACTTGCTCTTAAATGCATGCATCGATCCTTGCAGCTTTGCTTTCCACCATCAAAATTGTTGAAATTGGCCTTCAAGAATATTTGGTTTAGGGCAAACTCATAACTCTCCATATCTTCATGATTGAATTTTTCTTTCTTCCTCTAGCTATGCTAGATAAGGGACTTCAAACAAATATCTCTCATAAGAATAGGTGTCTTCCATGAAAGTACTATGAGCATACTCACTTCCATGCACCCATAAATCTTCATAATAAAGAAGTTACCTCTTAATCTTCGAACAATAATCTCGCCTTGTACTGTTTCTTGTAATCCGTATACAATCTTCATGTTTTTAGTACTTCACTCTAAGATGAGCTCGGTTATTTCTTTTAGTAGTATATCGCAAGAGAACCTCTGTTCCTCATCAAGAGTTGGAAAACAATGGATACTATCCAAATCTGTGCAAAATTTCAATGCAACATCGATGCGTAACAACTAAATTGCAGAGAATTTTGAATATGTACCTATTAACAAATATGGAGAAATAATTATAGAGAACTTATCTTTCTCAAAGCTCATGTTCGAACGGTCTTCCTCATCTCCTTTTTCCTAATAATCGCTCTCCTCAAGTGTAGTCATCAACATTCATGGTTTGAGATCTCTTCATTTAGTGTTTGCGCATCAGTTTCTTCGGACAACATCAATGGAGAGGTAAGTCCATAAAGCCTTAAACTGCAAAATCGATTTGTGTGCAACGTTCCTGTCTTTCTTGCGTGAATCAATCAGCATTCAAAAGTGTCGTGCTTTAACTGGTGTTCTCTTGTTCCCTAAATTGGGAAAACAAGTTTCTGATTCCTTTTTGTCATAATCTGATAAAATTCTCCAATCGTAGCATTCTTCAGATCCTTACACTCGTCCAAATAGATTGTCCATCCCATGAACGTATGGCTCATGTGGATCATTAATGTGCGCAATGCGACGTTCCGCACATGATGGCCCATGAACAAACGGAGACCGAACCGTAGGTAGATGATAGTCCACAGTGTGACACGTGCTAAAGACAAGAGATGTAAGAGGTTGCCGACACGCGAAAGGCATATATTGATCTTGTGCTGGATGACGCGAAATAGAAGCATATTTGAACTCCACAGAAGCGCCTTGAAGATTTGCATCCTTATGTACCCATGAAATCTCTGCTAATCTTTCTGTACTTAGGCAAAGGCACATAAACATCTTCCTTCGAAGCCTCTAAATATGCCATCATATATATGTATATAAGGTCTGCCTCCATGCTGCTTTGTGCGCCAGACTCCAATCAGAATAACCCTTGGTTGTCCTCACTTTCTATGCCTACCTGATTTGCACTGTAAGCGCTCAATTGTGAAATCTATAGCCACCAAGAAATTTTCTCTTTGATGATCCATCAATTTGTCACTTCTTGTCCATCATAATTGGAGTCATAAAACATCATAACAAGACAACACGAAAATCAAAGTTGTCGGTAGACGGCTTTGAGCGACGAATCAAACCAGATCTGATCAGCTTTCTAAAAATGTATGATACTCCACATTGATGAATTTGGACATAATTTTAGGAAAACGAAGAAGTTTCCATCTTTGCATAATCCTCCACGAAGCTTCCAAATAAGCTCGTCTTGCTCATGCATCGTTTAAACTTTCAATCATTGCTGAGGATCGATTCCGCTCTGATACCACTTGTAGCGTTCCTCATCAAATCCATTGCATTCCTCATCAAATCCATAAGGATCAACACTTGGACATACAAAAGACAAATGCAAACATTAGCTTCATTACCAAAAGAACAAATCAGACAAAGGGTTTAGATAAAAATATATTAACAGAGAGAAATCTTATCTTGTGATTCTTAAAATGTCAGATTCAAAATACATCAGAGCTTCTGGATGAAGAATCAGCCTTCGTGATATAATAGCTTTGAAAAATAGCTTCTATGCGAAGCCTCGACCTCCCGACCACCCCCGAGCTATCACAATCGTATTCACACTCGCACTCTCAATCACACTCACACTCACAATCTCAATCACAATCTCAATCATAATCATTTGAATCTACAATTGCGATCTTATTCTCATTCTCACTCTCAATCACACTCTCACTCTCACTCTCACTCTCAATCACAATGGAGCATTGTTCATGACGTTGCTCATGGTGGAAAAAGGCATCTTGTAAAGTCCATTTCTTCTCAATCGCGATCTCATCATCTTCATATTCGTCATGAAATCTGCATCTTGGATGTTGAATCCTTCATCCCTATCAAGATTCTTCACAAATCGGATGTTCGAAGAAGACCCAACAAGAAAGATGAGCAGAATATTTATCTCTCTAAATAAAATGCGGTCACGATCTCGTAATCACATGAATAATGAAAAGAGTCCTCCCAAAGATCCTTCATTTCAATCTGAGTATCATCATCGTTACAAATCTCGATCGTCCATGTTCTGCTCATTTTCACCATCCAAGTTCTGCAAAACAATTCATCTTGGCAAGATCATCAGTAGTATTATTGAAAGAAAAACAACAATATAATTCAATAAAATCTCTGTGCATATATATCAATTTATCTTCACGTTAACTCAAGTACATATTTCAACACAACATATATTCCAAACGCAATAGTAATCCTTCTATCCAAGACAATACATGTTCAAAGTCATCATAGATCTTAAATGCAAATATATGTATGAATACTACAGAAATCATACGGATGTTTCTACCTTAGATCTTCAACTAATATCTATGTGTTAGCCGACATCGAAGTATGTATCCATATCACTTGAAGATGACACATGGATTGATCATCAGCTATAGAGTTTTGACTGCTGCGCGGGCATCTTTACTTGTCATATGTTTCATTATAGACTCACGATGAATCTTTCTCCTCTTTCTGTCAGACACACATGCACACAAATATAATACTCCTTATATACACAATCATACCTCGTAATAAGCAGAGCCATAAATGGATTTAGATTTATCCATAATTGCATGAAACATCGTGTTCAAACTCATAAATACTCTCCATGTGCCTCTGATATATGCAAATCGGTGTTGTGCTAAACCAAAATTCATCATAGATAGATAATACCTGAATACCATGGTTGAAATATGATCCATAGAGCGGATAATAAAGAAGTTGAAGCCTGTGATCATCCTTGCACAAGGTTCATGCTGAACTTCTCTGTGTTAACTACTCTGCAAAACTTATGCTGCCAACTATGGAGAAACTATATTTGCCAATTACGCAGAGCTAGTAGTTTTATTGCGTGCATATGTTTCTTTCATATCTTGTGTTATCAGACCGATCATGTGATTCTTTTAAGATTTGATGTACAATATTCTCCTTCGTACTACCCGTGTTGTGATGCTTCGTCATCTTTTTGCTCTTATGTTGCAATGACCTGAAGGTTCCGTGTATGACATCTGTATGTCATATTTACACCGGTCTCCAACGTTGCAAACTTCATGGCTTATTAAAAACATAGAGCTACACGCATCACTCCCATCCTTCACCCTTCTCCCTACTCTTCAGTGTGGCAAACCCACGCTTCACTTTTAGTGCTCCAAAGTTTTCGTAGCCATCGCCAAGCAGGCTATTGCTTTAATCACATCTTTTGTAAAGTAAGTTCCGATCATGCAACGTCAATCATAAGAAATTGCGCCTTCAGGTCAGCAAACCCTTCATACTTCATCATCCATCTACATTAAAGAGCCCACCATATCATGATACACCAAGAATCTATGAAAGCATGCAAAAAAAGAGATCGAAAGCTCCTCCTCTGTCAAAAAGAACGAGCTATCCCCAAAATCTCTCCTTCCAAATATATCTCCTCGATATTTGACTTCCCGCAATACAGAACTTTGGTGAAACAAGTGTAGTAAACGGCTGCGCATGAATACAAATGCAACCACCACGCATGAATAGAACATGCAACCACTGTGAAGCGCATTCATCTCTTGATATCTACCTCTACGCATGATCCTCCCGTACTTGCATGATCTCTCTCCTATCTTTTATGTATCTGAATTATGCACCCCTCGATCCCCAGTATTCGCTCTCACCTTGCCCCGTTTTCTGAACTCTCCATGCATAACTTCATGCATGCCTTTGTTTTTGTTTTGTTTGCTATTATTACGTTTTACCTTTCTTCTCATTGCTTTAGTTTAGATTTTGTTTCCATTCACTGTTCACTCATTTTCCGCTATTAATATGACTTATTTCACTCACACGTTCTAGTGGAAAAGTCGAAATGCATATGACTACTTGCCGGGTGTACCATTCGTAGTTTCACAATACAAAAGAGTTTATACTTGCACATCCATCCATGTCGTAATGTTAAAAACTTCGATTTATATACATGATGACTGGCATTTCTATTTTGGTATTTTCATGCTATGAGTTTCCATGAAAGATTAAACAAATTAAGCTTCAGTTTCGTATCATACACTATGTGTGATCAATTGAAGTCCCCCACAAACTAGGTATATGCTTATGAAGAGGTTTATTACATTGAATCCATGGTGATCTAGATATGGAGTAAGGATGATTGAATGACCAAACCTAGATGCCAGACATAAAGAAACATATTCTACAATGACCAAACCTGGATGCCAAACCCTTATTATGGAATGTCGTTTTATTTGACAAGTGCAATAGAGCATGAAGGAAAAGAGAAAATCATAGAAGGTGATGGATTGGTGAGCCTATAATAGATCATTGTAGGGGAAAGTAACCACATATGAAGTGCATTATAGATGTAGCTTGTTCAAATGCTTAGAAGAAAATCGGTTGTACAAAGCATGTTAAGCAACCTACTGAAGAAGCTCCCTTTCCTATAAATGAAATTAGGACAACATCCATGCAATAAAAGAAAGAAGATATTGATACCCAAAGTGCTTTTGCATATGACACAAAGTCTATGTGGAGGAAAGCTATGGAAGATACAAATGATTTAGATGACTAAGAGCTTGGAGACACATTGATTAAACAAAACCTTGTTAAAGAAATCGATCTAGGAACTAAGGAACACAATTATCCTATACTAGTTGCCACATGTTTATGGGAAGATTGTAAGTTAGTTTCAATGATAATCTCTTTAATGAAAGCTTATGTTGATGTATTTTGTAACACCACAAGAATTTGGAAACAGTGCTTGGAGGTTTTGGGAAACATAAAAATCCATTGATAGGAACTAAAACCGTAAGGTGCAAAAGCTAAATGTTGAATCCAGAATTCACCAAAGCTATTTACCAAGAGATTGAGAAAATAAAGGATGCTCGAATTATACTGTGTATGCAACCCATTGAATGCATTTATCCAATGATCAGTGTGTTCAAAAAGAAAACGAATAAAATTTGGATATGTGCGCATTTTAGAGCACTCAAACATAGATAGTTCTAGATGCCTTTATGTCATTCATAGAATGGGTTATTGAATAAGTCTTTAAACATACACCATACAACTTCATGGATGGGTATAACAATTATTGTCAGATATCCATTCACCTAGAGAAGGAAGACAACATGACTTTCATCACACATCCTAGTGCTTACTTTCATATGAAAATGTGATTCAGACATAGAAATGCACTTTTCATTTTCGATAGAACCGTGAAACTTACGTTTGGAACTCTGCATTTGCAAGCTCTTTGAATTTTTGTGGATGATTTTTTATGCCTTTGAAATACCTACACTAGTACTCACATGAGTTCCTTAGATGATGGACAAGCACAAGTGGAATAGGTTGTCAATAGATTCAAAGAAATTGATCTAAAACGGAACCCAAATAAGTTTACCTTCCTAGTGATAGACGGTACTCACTTAAACATGTAGTGTCTCTCAAAGGTATAAATCAAGAAAAAATAATTATATCTATATTGAAGTCACATAGCTTTTACACATGAACGAGAATATAAAGATATTTAGGACATACCAGATATCAAAGAAGGGGCGTCAACATGCATAGAGACATAGCTCAACCACTTGCAAGACTTACAAGTGAATATTTTTCCCATTTAATTGAAAAAGATAACAAGAGGAGAAGGATAATTAAACTATCAGATCATAGTTTATTGAAGCACCAATCTTAATTATTTCACATTGGTGCCAATGTTTCTATGTATATGTGGATGCTAGTGCCAATGAAATATGGGGTAGTCCTTCTGCAACATATTGAGGAGTATTGTTTGGACATACCTATCCAATATGAAGTTCAATATTGGCTAAGGCTGACAAGAAGTATAGTACCACAAAGAGGGAAGATTTGGGAATGGTGTTTGGAGTGGGAAAGTTTTGAATTTTTGGGATTACCTCATACACCAATTGAACGGGGAGTCAGCAATGGCTTCCGTGCATGCCAACGTAGATGTCTTGCCTAATATGTAGCACAACAAGTAGTAGGCCTTCGACTCCATTCCTTTTTAGCATAGCTATCAATACCTTCTTTGTTAATTTTGCTTTCCCATTTTCTCGTTAATAATAGTAAGAAGTGTGAAAGAGATTCATGTACCTTTTAGAAATTTCATAAGACATGTTTTTGTCAAAATGTCTCCCTTGGTCAATAAACACTTATATTGAAACTTTTTTATTTACTAAAACTTTGATGCCCATCAATAGTTATAATAGAAAAGATGGTTCTTTGGGAATTCATTTAGTTTTTTCTTGGTAACCTTTCCTAATTTATGCCCCCTTTTCTTGAGCATTCATAATTCGAATATGAATTGTTTCTCATGTTTTTTCGAGATGCGTTTTTGTTACAACTCAATGAAACGTTGCAAAATGCTTTGTACTTTTCATAGGGTTTTTAAAATTTTCAATTGTATTTTTGGGATTTAATCCCTTTTCTCGATTTTAAATTATTTGGATGAAAAAAGAAACATAATCTCACTAAATGTTGTATGCTTTTCAAATTAAAAACTGACCCCTTGGGGCCCACTTGTCAAATTCTTCTGCTCTACATGTCTCTTTGTGTCTCCTTCTCTCTCTCTCTATCCCTTTTTATCTGAGCCTCCATTTTCTTGCTACTTAATTATTCCCCCTTCCCCAAGGGTTCTAACCCTTTTTGTTGTCTTCTAAATTTATACTAGTTTATTGCTTTTTTATTTATTTCATTTTAAAGTTTTTTCATTTTTTTCGCGTGGTCGAAATTCTCATGTCTCTAGATTGGATTTGAAAGGCCCAATGTTTTTGCCGTTGGAGTCACTTTTATGTTCTGAATGAGTCGAGGTCCATTTCCATCACTAGTTTCCCCAAATATCCATCCTTTATCCCTATTATGGTAAAAAAGTTTCCTTTTTGTTCTATCTCTATATGCTCGTCTCAGCCCGTACATATTGCACGTGGTATATGTCCTCTTTTTTTACCCATATATTCCACATTTTTCACACGTACCCCACCCCTCACACTGCAATCTTCCTTTGATTTTGTGAAGCTTGAAATAAAGTTCAACAATACTTGAAATAAAGTTCAAATTACAATCATAAATTTGTCTAGGCTTTCCAAACATAATCATCCTAACGTGGTTTTCTCAAAATCAATCATAATCTCCTATAAATATTTGCATGAAATACACTTAGAAAAATCCAAAAAATACAAGTGGTTCCACTCATGCATAAATCCATCTCATTTGTCCTTATGTGAATATATAACTCAAAGTGATTTGGAGACCAAAACTAATTCTTCAATTTTTTGCTTAACTCAACTTCTTAACTTCTTCATATTTCTTTACTTCATCAAAAGCATAATTGTATTGCTTAATAATTTTGTAAATTTTTCTTTTTTGGGATGAAAGAAATTATAAACTATTGTATGTTATGTTTTATAATATTCACAACGATTTTGAATTGTAGAGGAAAGACTGAACTTCAAATCAAAGTAGAGGATCTAGAGGAGTGCATAAGCAGGAACAACAATCTCAATCAGATATGCTTATCGTGCAAAACCATACTCATGTTTGTACAAAACAAATGACTCTTTCCACTTGAGCTTCAAATTCGAATTGCACTATCCTCTTTTGACCTATTTATAATGATTTTAGACAAAATTACAAGCAATTGCATTCTTATTTAATTTAAATAGTTTTCATTTGTCATTTTTAGATCATCATTAATACATCTTTCAATTTGGAAATATGAAATATGAATGCAAAATATGCTATGCAATCAAAAAAAAATGTGTACAAACAAACAAGAATAGATATCACTTGATCATTTTGATTCATCTTCAATCATGTCTTTGTCATATTTGCAGTCATCTTCATCCTTTTTGTTGAACAATTTCACCGTTTTTCTTGGAATCAAAGATCTCATCCTTTTTGTTGAACAATTTCACCGTTTTTCTTGGAATCAAAGATCTCAGTGGATTTTCATGTAATTCATGTATTTCATATGTCCCATTTCCAAGTACGACTATAACAAAATAAGGTCTAGTGCTATTTTTTTTCTTGCATCTTATTAGGATTTAAATGTATTGTCGTAGATCAAAACCCAATCATCATCATAAATTTTTTTTGGCCTTCCTCTATGTGATGTATCAATGTACTTTTTATTTTTCAATCTTGATTCTTTTATAATGGCATCATCAAGGTTTTCATTCCCTTCATAATGTTTTTTATCCTTAAAGCCAATAGTCCATCATTCGACATGTTATCATTCTCACGTAGAGAAGACCATGTAGGAATTTGTGTATGATTATGAGCAAGAGGTTTTTCACAATACATTAGCTCAATAAACATGTATCATGTTGTCTGAGTGCAAGTCATTCTTTCAGCCCATCATGCAAACAAAAAAATATCTCAGCCATTGTTGTATGTGACCATTACAAGATTTAGAGATCACTTTCAGCATCATTGAATGACCTCTTTGTAGATCCTCATAAGCCTTAGGGTTATAAGCAGTTGGGATAGATAAATGAATTTCATGTCATGTAAAGAAATCCCTAGTGCCTTAAGCATCTAATTCTCCCCTATCAGCAAGTACCTTTTCAATGTATCAAAAGTGTGAAATCACATCTTCAAGTAAGAGTTTACATACATTACATGTCATTTTACATCATAGTGTTACATCTCCTACATAGTTTGTAAGATCTTCTCTTTCCAATACAATATATCTCATCTTATCAATACCTTTATCCATGGTCATAAGGTCATGTACCCACTTGTAATGATTATATGGAGGACATGTAGAGTTTAAAGGACCTCTATGTTTAACAAATGATTGTATTTGGCATTTACTACAAGTGTTTACATAATCTTTTACATTGACATAGATCCTCCACCACTAATAACTTTTTCTAATCTTCTCAAATGTAGCTACCTTATATTTAGCCCATAATTTCTCATATAAATCTATCAAAACTTGCAATTGAAATTGTTTCTTTCCTAGTCCCATTTTTGGCATTTTAAGTTTTCTCGGAGCATAGCCTCGTCTTTCATAATTGTGTGCTTTAGTTTTCTTACCAAGGGTTTTATTCCTTGCCACCATATTGGCTAAATGTCTTCATGATTCAAGAGCTATATGTTCTCGAAAGTATAACATCTCATTAAAAAATTAATTTGAAAGTTTCCTAAGTATTTCGAAACCTCATTTTGGCATATATTTTTGCACTCAACTACTCAAACTACCATCAAGTGGTCTTATTCTATTAACAAATGGTTTTTAGCCTCTCCCTCAAGGACACCATTTGGCACTAGGTAACCTCCCTTTGTAGAACAAGAAAATAACAAGAAGCCCTTTCATGGCTGCTTTGAGAGGCTATGCTAAGCCCCCCAAAGAGTGGGTCTCTTAGTGCACTTTGGGCTACTCTAAGCCTCCCCTTCCAAGTTTCAACAATTGTAGGGATACTCTAAGCCCACCCTCCCCCCAAGGATTTCCATTTTTGAAGGGGTACTCTAAGTGCCCTCCCTTCTACTCTATCTCAAATTTTGGTGTCCATTCCATTTGCAAGTGTAGAATCTCAAATCCAACATCCTTAAACCATTTTTCCTTGCCTTCATTTATGTCAATATTCATGCCAAAAGCTGAAAGCTTAAATGACACAAATTATAGTGTATGGAAATATACAATTAGAGTTTATCTGTATACAAAGTTATTGAACAAAGTAGTTGAATTTGTAAAACCTTAGCTAGACAATGATAGTCATTGAGTAGCCTCAAACATTTGGCATGTCAAACAAAAGAGAGCCTCAAGAAAACTACTACTAGCTTGTGATGTGTTGACAAAACATCATATTACTTTTTGCAAACCCTCACATGAGCATTGGAAAATATTGCAAGATATCAATGAGGATAAAACTCCTTCTAAAATCTATACCTTTGAGGCTAAGTTTCAAAAACTTTCGATTAGGCCCCAAGATCCAATTACCAAAGTCCTCACCACCTTTAAGGATTATCAATGCAAGCTCGGGTTTTGTAGCTAGCAAATTTCTAGCAAGCACATGGCCATTAGACTTTGGAATAAGCTTCCTAGGTCTTATGGAATCTTTTTTGTTGTATCTTTACAATCGTGGCCAAGTATTGACATCCAAAGATGTATTGACATGCTCGATTCTTGAGAAAAGTCTTCATCCTCGCAAGAAACCATGATGAAAATTAAGAGACAATTGAACAAGTCCAAGAATGCTAGTAATAACTCTAGAAATACTTTGAAACAAGGATCTAACAATTTATGGACGAAGTTGAGCTACATCTATTATGGTAAAACATGGAATCTTTTGAAATTCTACTATAAAATGTAGAAACAAGACTATGTCCCCTTAGCATAGGTCTCTCTCTTTAAGTGAAAACCTATTTATCTTCATAGAGGTCAATGCACTCATTACTTCTAGCTCCTCATAAAGATTGGATATTTGACAATGGAGGTACATCTTACATGTGCAAAGATCTAGAATCATTCCAAGAATAGAAGACCACAACAATGAAGTTTATATAGGCAACAAAATATTTCTCCCAATAGAAGTAAATGACAAAGTTCAAATTACCAATTAGTGAGATGCATGTGAAGCGTTATCAAATGTATTCACAATAATTTCCTTTATCTCATTCCTAAGTGCATTATGTAAATTTCCATTAGAATATCTTCACCATCATTCGAAACCTACAAAGGCTGAATAATGGTCTCACAAACATCAAGATTTGACTATCCACATTTCTCCTTTGTACTTGGTATTAAGAACTGAATTTCGTCTTCCACGAAAACAACATCATTAATAACCATAGTGAATTTAATATGTTAATGACATAAGGGATAGTTATGCTGTTGGAAGTAAATCCAAAAGAACGACATTTCACAACTTTATTGTTCAATTTTCTTCATTTTTTGTTGAGGGATCAATGCATATGATAGACACGAAAAAGCATGTATTTGTTCAAGAGATGGATCGGCAACATGAGAAGCCTCATATGGACTGATATGATGGAATGTTTTGGTGACAAACATATTAAATGCATATTTTATATAGAAATAATCCTCACGCCAGAAGCTATGCTAGTAAAACTTGGGTTTTCACTCCATAGTCAAGGAGAAAACTCTTGTTCGTGTCAACAACTCCATCTTGTTGATGATTGTATTGAACTACAAAGGCTAATGATTTATCGGATGCTTAGCGAGAAATTCATTAAAAAAAGACGGTGTGTGCTCCTTTCTCAATTTTGGTTGCTGATAGATTTCCAACAACATAACGAACACTTTAGAGCACATAAACACTTCAAAATATTATTTAAATGGACAAACCCACATGCATGAAAAGAAAATTCATGATTGGAAGTTATTAAGTATAGGTAATTCATTCATGAAGCACTCTACATAGGACCATAGAGTAAATTAGTACAAAACAACTAGATTTTATGTCCAAATCTAAGTGAACCATGTTTGATCAAGGAAGAATAATGCATTTTACCAAACATATTCCCAACACAGATATTCTTAGAAGTTTTCTCAAGTTTGTTCAAAGAGGATTCTATTTGGGATTTCTATAGGTGAATCAAATTAGCATTCGTTGCAGAGTTTTGCATATCACATAGCCTCAAAAGCATGAACTCGACACATTGAATCATGATGAGATTTTGCATAACGCATGATCTTATATAGCACATCACATAGAATTCTAGAAGGATTGATCATATCAATATTTGAGAGATCATAAGCTCTGAAATTAAAATCAACAAATTAACGACCCAAACAACTTTTGTTAGTGCCGATATTGAAAATCATATCTCCTTGATCCCTCACGCATATAAGGCATCTGAGAGTGTGAAAGTGCTACCATCAAGAATAATATGAATGCTATTTCCAACTCCCATGATAGGATACGAGTATTTTTTTTAGCAAATTTGAGATTATTCATTATAAGAGGAAGCTCAAATGAAGTGAAGAAAGTGTATAGACAGGTATATATATCTTTGGTTGCACTACTATTAAAATACTAAATGTATTAGTCCACAACTGACATACAGTTGTCATGAAAATATGTGTTATAGACATAACGGCTAGTAAACATCAATCTATCATTCTAAAGAATGTTAACATATTCATTTTTAGGTGTGGAAGCCTTTAGAAAAGCCATTGCATTGTCTCTATTATTTTCTTCTTTTGCACCAGCTTTATCACAATTTTTAATGATATTGTAAGTTTCCTTAAAAGCTACTCATATAGGTGATGCTTCAACAATTGCAAAAGAATAAAGATCGCAATGAGGAGTAGTTAATATGTGGACATGCATGTAAAAGCTTTGCAAAAGCATGCTTTTGTAGTAGTTGAGTGATTTCTTTAGTGTTACTCACCAAAAATAGAAGAAAACCAACGAAAAAAGACACATTAAAAGACATCTCTAAGTGTACATGGCAACACATGTTCTTCAAAACCTCATATTCAAATCGAAATAGAGAAGCCAATGTTTTTCAAAGTACCTTAAAAATTGGCACTTTTCCAAGCCTTGTAAATCGAAATGGTGAGGAATTAGTTTGGTCTTGTGAGACCAGGCAGAACAGGTCCATTATGCAAGTTGCAGATCAAGCTTGCATGGCTAGTCAGAAGGGCAAAGGAAAATGGAGCTCTTCAACTAGTAAGCAAAAATCTGCTAATTCTGCACATTCGAAGAAGGAAGATAAAGATGAGAAGAAATCAGAAAAGCAGAAATTTTTTTGTAAGTACTGTAAAGGGAATGATCATATCATAAAGAATTGTCCAAAACTAGTTGCTAAAGAGGCAAAGAAGAAAGAGGTTGGAATGGTTGTTGTAGAGGCCTCTACACCAAAAACAGAGTCTGCTAATCTTGTGCAGGAAGAAGAATGAATGTTTACTACTATCTATAGTTTTGAACCATCTTCTCATGAGGAGTGCATGTCTGCAATAGACTCAGATGTGTGGTATTTTGAGAGTGGGGTGACCAAACATATTACCTCGCAGCATAGTTTCTTCTCTTCACTTGAGCCTGCCCCTACAAGGAATACTATTACATGCACCAACAACTCCTCTTACCCTGTTATGGGAGTTGGTAAGATCATTTTGACTACTACTCATGGTAGTTCTTTCACTTTATCAGATGCTTTATTTGTGCTAGGGATCAAGAAGAACCTGTTATGAGTTTCTGCATTAGCCAAGATTGGCTTGGTTGTGAAATTTGTTGATAACAGATGTATAGTTCATGATCTATCAAGTGGTGCCGTGATTATTGCTTCTCGCATGTTATGTCATGGGCTGTATAAGGTCATAGACTATGAAAGATCTACAAGTGATTCAGCATGTGCAATACATGATTCTCAGGCTATGTCAGATGCAAAGCTTTGGCATGCACACGTTGGTCATCTGAATTTTGCTAGTTTACTACGCCTGTAAAAATCTGAAATGGTGTCCTCTTTGCCCAAACTTGATGCGCGTGGAAAACATGTTTGTGAAGGCTATATTTTGGGCAAAATGCAGCATTCCTCATTTCCAAAACATGGTTTGGTTTGGGCTACTCCAAAACTGCAGCTTGTACATAGTGATGTCTGTGGTCCTATGCAGACACCTTCTTTTGGAAATTATCTTTACTTTGTGACTATCATTGATGATTTTTCGAGGCATGCATGGGTATATCCATTGAAGGAAAAGTCCGAAGTGTTCATGTGCTTCAGACAGTTTTTGGTTTTGGCTGAAAATCTGTTAGCATGAAAAATGGGCACCCTCCATTCAGATCGAGGGGGGGGGATATATGTCTTCTGATTTTAATGCATTTCTGGTTGAATGTGGGATAAAGCACCAGTGTATAGTGTCGTATACACCTCAACATAATGGATTTGATGAACAAAAGAACAGTTTTCTCATGGAGATGGCGAGGTGTATGGTCAAGAGTCATGCTTTACCACATAGTTTCTATCTTGAGGCTGTCATGTGCAACATTTGTACTGAACAAGTGTCCCATTAAAGCACTTTAGTCTATCACTCCATATGAGGCTTGGCATGATCAAAAGCCATCTGTTGCTCATCTGCATGTTTTTGGTTGCTTGGCATATGCATTAGTGCCCGAACAACATCGTAGAAAATTGTATGATAAAGCAATAAAATGTATTTTTGCTGTGTAGAGTTCTGAAAGTAAAGACTATCATCTGTATCATCCACAGACTAAACGCATTCTAGTTAGCCGTGATGTTTTTTTTGTGGAAAATGCTATTCAACCATTTCTTTCATGTACTAAGGAGACATCTGTTAGCTCTAAAGACATGTATGTTACCTTGTTGCCTCTTTTTATAGGTGGACCATCTAGCGCTGGTCCTAATGAGGCAACTTCTTAGCCTTTGTAGGTTTCATGTGATGATGTAGATCATTCCATTTTTGATGCAGATTTACATGATGAACTTATTGATGAGAGAGCTGATATTGAGTAGGCGAGACCTATGCCAAAATGGTTAGTGCAGACCTTGCAAGATAGCAAATTAGATGCACCTTTGTCATATCGTACTTGATTAGGCTCTCATAGTGCCTCTTTTTCATCAGATTGCTATGCTATGGCTGCATCTAGTCTCGGTGATGAGATTGAGCCTATTTCGTTTAATAAAGCACACAATTCAGAAAATTAGATGGCTATTATGCAATCTGAATATGATGCAATAATGAAGAATGGTACTTGGTCTTTATGTCACTTGCCTCTTGGCAAGAATGCCATTGGCACTAAGTGGGTATACAAGTTGAAGCGTAAACCTGATGGTACAGTTGACAGGTATAAAGCTAGGCTGGTTGCAAAGGGTTATGCACAAGAAAGAAGCATTGATTTTGATGAGACCTTTGCACCTACATGTCGTATGACTACTGTTTATAGCATGTGTGCATTTGTAGCCCATCATGGTTGGAATGTACATCAGTTGTACATTAAAAATGCATTTCTAGATGGTGAGTTGCATGAAGAAGTGTATGTTTTTCAGCCTCATGGCTTTGTGTAGAAAGGGCATGCGAACCAGGTGTGGAGGTTAAAGAAGGCATTATATGGTTTAAAGCAAGCACCATGTGCTTGGTATGAAAAAATACATGCTTATCTCATTGCACATGGTTTTGAGAACAGTCCAACTGAAAGCACCTTATATGTTAAGTGTGCTAATCATGAAGTTCTCATCATTGTTGTTTATGTTGATGACATGCCGCTCACTGGTCCTCATAAGAGGTATATTTCTGATTTTAAGGCTGATTTGCATGCCTCATTTAAAATGTATGATTTGGGGCATTTGCATCATTATTTGGGCATTCAGTTTATGCACGTTGATGGTGGAATGGCTTTGTGTCAAACGAAATATATTGACACATTATTGCAGCATTTTGGCCTTGAAGACTGTAAGCTTATTGCCATTCCTATGGAGAGAGGTTTACGATTGAGTCTTCATGATGCTGAAGATGCATTTGATGTTGTTCTCTATCAGTAGGCTATTGGATGCTTGATTTACTTATGCATTACTCTGCCAGATATTCAGTTTTTTGTCTCACAGATGAGCAAGTTTATGCATTGCCCAAGAGTCAAGCATTGGCAGGTAGTTAAGCGTATCTTTCGCTAGTTGAGTGGTACTTGGCTACTTGGGTTGTTTTATCCCAAGGGCGGTCACTAGCGCGAGATTTGCATGCTTTTTTTGACTCTGATTGGGCTAGTTTCTATGATGCTCGTGTGTCCATGTGGCTTTTGCTTCATGATTGGTAGCTCATGTATATCTTGGTTGAGCAAGAAGCAGCCTACTGTGGCCACTTCCAGTTGTGAGGCTGAGTATAGGGCAGCTTTCACAGTGACTATTGAGTATGTGTGGCTCAGATGCCATATGGCTGATTTGGGTGTTGGTCAGTTTTCTGCCACCACCATCTTCATTGACAGTCTGAGCACATTGGCAGTTGCGAGGAACCCTGTGTTCCATGCTCGCACTAAACACATTACTGTGCATTATCATTATGTCAGGGAGAGGTTCTCTGTTGGGGAGATCAGCTTGGCATATGTGCCCATGCAGGAGAACATTGCAGACCTTTTCACGAAGGCTCTGCCTAGGGAGAAGTTTGAACCTTTCTGCAAAGATTTGGGCTTACTTCCTTTTGTGGAGTGATTTCAACATAGCTTGGCACTTCCTTATACATGAGTGCCAGCTACTTGTTCACCGCATCACTTCCAGTGGGGATTTGTTGATATATTTATGTATTCATGTATGTGAACACTCTAGGACCTCTGGGGCACTTTTTTCCCTCTTTAGCAGGTTTTTTTCCTCGGCTTGTATATACACCTATTGCCCTAATGGGTTACTTATCTTTGTACATTCTCTAGTAATACATTCAGTATTGTGTGTTGTGCTCCAAGCTTCTTCTCCTTCCTTCTATTGTTTGCGTGCTTCCGTAGACGTCTATCTCCAATAGGAACAACCTGATGGAGTCTCTTTGGACTCAATGCATGGAGAATCATGACCTCGACAATGCTGAGTTATTGCACTTGGACTTGGAGATTGGATTGCATCTCTCACAAACTACATATTGGATTGTATTTCTCAAAAAATTCATTTCCCAGAGCATCTTGAGTAATTCTCTTGTAATCTATTGATCTCTCAAACCTCAACCCAACTGTATTCTATCCAAACTTTTGGATGATTGTATCCATCATAGTTCTCATAGTTTTGACCTCATCTAACCATAGTTTTCATGTTGCACCACATAGTCCTCTATTTGGAATCTATTGGTGCAAATGAATCTGAGCATACATACTTGGACAATTAGCATTTATCTCATATAGTTTCATATGACTATTCCCTTGTAAAAGTCAATTTACTTTTTATCCTAATAAAAGTGCATATGTTAACTACACTATCCCCACATGGACTTAGGAGGAATCAAATCTCCAATTCTTTGAGGATGATAGATGAGAGAGTAAAGCCTAAAGTTTAGGACTCACTTTATGGTGAGAATTTTAATTTGAATTAAAAACGTGGCTCCAACTTTCACTTTAAAAGTCGATAAAAAGCTCGCATGGATGTGAGCCCAATTAGTGAGATCGATTGAGAGGGATTTACATGATTAGTGAGCTCATTCTATATCCACTTCACTAATCTCACATTGTACAATTATACATTGCCAATGGCATTGTATTCTTATGTGATTTAATGCATATACATAGATCACATCTCTACTTTATTTCTCTCTTATGATCATCTCAGAATCGTGAAATTCTGAGAGGTTGTTCTCAGTGCATAATTGATCATTTCATGTGAATTAAAATGCTATAGATTCAAGATAATCTCTATTTTATAGCTACAAATTCGCATTCTCATTGCTTTTCTCAGTCTTGAGATATATTCACATCTCTGGTCACTAGTCTCTAGCTATACTCTGCCTCACAACTAGAAGTGGCCAGATTAGGCTGCTCCTTGCTCAACCATGATAGACATGAGCTATCAAGCATGAAGAAAAAGCCACTAGTGGATGCATGAGTTTCATAGCAAATAGCCGAATCAGAGTTAGAGAAAACATGTAAATCGCATGGTAGTGATCCCCCTAGAGATAAAACAATCGAAGTACCCGGGTACCACTCAAGTAGGGAAATATGCGCTTAACTGTCTGCCAATGCTTGACTCCTGGACAATGCATAAACCTACTCATCTGTGAGACAACAAACTGAATATTTGGCTGAGTAATGCATAAGTAAATCAAGCATCAAATGCATCTCCACCATCATGAAGACGCAATCATAAACTTGTCTCCATAGGAGTGACAATAGCTTTGTAGTCTTTGAGGCCAAAATGCTGCAATAATGTGTCAACATAATTGGTCTCACACAAAGCTATTCCGCCATTAGCTTGGATAAACTAATGTCCAAATAATGATGCAAATGCCCCAAATATGACATTTTAAATGAGGCATGCAAATCATACTTGAAATCAGCAATATGCTTCTCATGAGGACTACTGAGCATCATGTCATCAACATATTCAACATGATGAGAAGCACATCATTTGCATGCTTAAGATATAAGGTCCTCTTAATTGGCCTATTCTCAAAACCATGTGCAATTAGATAGGCATGTATCTTTTCATACCAAGCACATGGTGCTTGCTTTAAACCATATAAAGCCTTCTTTAACCTGCACACCTAGTTCTCATGCCCTTTCTTAACAAAGCCACGGGGCTAAAAAACATACACTTCTTTATGCAAGTCACCATTCAGAAAATGGATTTCTAATGTCCAACAGATGTACATTCCAACCATGATGAGCTACAAATGCACAGATTCTACGAATAGTAGTAAGAGGGCATGTAGGTGGAAATGTCTAATCAAAATTGATGCCTCTTTTGTGTGCATAACCCTTTTCAACAAGCCTATCATTATATATATCAACTATTCCATTAGGTTTATGCATTAGCTCGTATACCTACTTAATGCCTATGGCCTCCTCAGTGGAAGGAAAGTCACATAAAGACCAGGTACCATTTTTCATGATACCATCATATTCAAATTGAATAGCAACCATCGAATTTTCAAACTTTTGTGCTTCATAAAAATGAATATGCTCATTCTCATCAGAGAGACTAGAGGCAACCATAGCATAGCAACTTGATGCAAAAGAAGCACTATGAGAGCCTCAACAAGTATGGAATAATAGAGGTGCATCTAATTTGCTATCACGTAGAGTCTACACCACCCATTTTGGCATAGTTTTTGCCTCCTCAATATCATCTCTCTCATCAACAATGCATCATGTAACTGCATCACCAATGGAATGATCTACATCATCACATGAGGCTTAGATGTTGCCTCATTAGAACTAACATTAAACCATCCACCTATAAAATGAGCGAGCAAAGTGTCATACATGTCTTTGGAGCTAACTAATGTCTTCCTAGAACATGAAAGTAATGGCTGAATAACATCTTCCGTAAAAACCACATCACAGCTAAACCAAACGCATTTAGTCTATGGATGATAAAAATAGCCTTTGCTTTCAAAACTATACCCAACAAAAATACATTTCACTACTTATCATCCAATTCCTGGGTTGTTGTTCAAGCACTAACGCATATACTAGACAACCAAAAACATGCAGGCAAGCAACAGATGTCTTGAGACCATGCTACCTCATATGAAGTGATAGACGACAATGCTTTAGTGGGAGACCTATTGAACAAAGTGCCTCAAAAATCTATTTTAGTTGAAAGCATTCCCTTAAAGATATTGGTTATGGCTCTAAATTCATCAACATGATATCTATGTTAATGGCGAATACCTCACCTCATATTAAAACCAACGGTAACCTCTCATAGGAAATCAGGTTATGATGCTTTATTAGATAGGCTTTGTCAGGGGAGCACTAGATTCTTCTCTCTAACTACAATAGACAAGATTTTTGAAATACACTTATGATTACAAGAACACCCATGTAGAGAAAATAATACAAGAAGATGTAGCCGATACAAGACATCCCTCAACCCCTCCATGAGTGACCTATTCTTCCATTAAATAACTCCATTCTGTGGATGTGTATACAACACTATATACTACTACTTTATCCCACGTTCAGCAAAAAATGCATTAAAGCTAGAAGACATATCGCCCTCGATCGAAAGAGATGTGCCCATTTTACATGCTCATAGATTTTCAGCTAAAAACAAAAACTATTTGAAGCACATAAACACTTTGGAATTTCTTTCAATGGGTATACCCATGCATGCCTAGAAAAATCATCGATGAAGGTCACAAAGTAAAGATAGTTCCCAAAAGAAGGTATTTGCATAGGAGCATAATCATCACTATCAACAAGCTGCAATTTCTGAGTAGCTCCAACTGAACCATTGTTTGGCAATGAAGACTGTTCCATTTCTCCCAAATTACAGCCTTCACAAACATGTTTACCGGGTGCCTCGAGTTTGGGTAGAGAAAGCACCATTTCGAATTTCTGCATGCCTAGAAAAATAGAAAAATTTAGATGACCAAAGCATGCATGCCAAAGCTTTGCATGTTATATAGCCTGAGAATCATGTACGACACATGCTGAATCATTCACAGATCTTTCATAGTCTATGCAATTATGTAACATCGTATGAAATAAATGGGAGAAGCAATAATGACATCATCATTTGACAAATGATGAGCTGTACATCTATCATCAACAAATTTCACAACCAAGCCAATCATGGCTAAAGCTAAAACTAATAATAGATTGATCTTGACTCATGTTACAAATAAAGCATCCCACAATGTCAAAGAACTACCATCTGTATTAGTTACAATGATCTTACCAACTCCCATGAAAGGATAAGAGGAGTTGTTGGCACATGCGACAATAGTCCTTGTAGGGGCAGATTCAAGTGAAGTGAAGAAACTATGCTATGGGTAATATGTTTGGTTGCACCACTATCAAAGTACCAAACATCTAAGTCTCTTGGAGACATACACTACTCATGAGAAGATCAAAATTGCAAATAGTAGCAAACACCCAAATTCTTTCTACACAAGATTAGTAGTCTCTGTTTTCGATGTCGAGCCTTCTACAACAACCATTCTAGCCTCTTTCTTCTTTGCCTCTTTTCCAGCCAATTTTGGACAACTCTTTATGACATTATCATTTGCTTCACAATACTTGAAAAAGAATCTCTTCTTTTTTGTTTTCTTCTCATCTTTTTCATCCTTTTTTGATTGTGTTGGATTAGCAAATTTCTCCTTACTAGTACAAGAGCTCCATTTACCTTTTCCCTTCTCACTAGCTAAGAAAGCTTGATTTGCAGTACAGATAATGGACATCTTTTGCCTAGATTGATCTTCCTGCAACGAAACATAGACTAACTCCTCAAATGTCAAGGAATTTGGATTTTCTTTCATGATCAAACAAAGAGTAGAAGCAAAACTTTAGTATGAATCAGGAAGACCATTCAGAACACTTTGCACAAGTGAGGTGTCAGGCAAGACTTCGTCACTTGAAATCAATTGTTCTTTCAAATCTTTAATCTTTATTAGAAAACTGTCTATGGAATCACCTTGATTCATGTGCTCACTCACCAATTGTTTTTAGATCAAAGAAACATGAGCCTCATTCCTATCCTGATACAAAGTGGTAATTAGTGTATCCCAAACATCCTTTGCTATTCTGCAAGAGTGAATGTGAGGAATAATGGCACATTTGATAGACAAGGCTATCAATGCATGTGCCTGTGCATCTCTATGATTCTAAATGAATTTGGTCTACAGTATGTGCAAGAGGAACTACGACACAAACAAGAACCAATAGATGATGCATCATATAAGACAATCCTCAACAACCAACATACAGAATAAATCACTACTTTCATCCATGGCTACTGATTAAAATACCTTGATGCAAAAAATTGAATGTATCTCAAAAAGTTGAACAAAACCACCCTATCAACTTTTGCTAAACCTGTAGAAGACTTCAAGGTGTTTATATTGGCGAACCAATACTTGTATATATATTTGGCATAGAAATACAAAATAGCCTGCATAAGCACTATGATAGTGCATTGAGTGGCCAAAATTAGTTCAAATCACAATTTTGGCACCACAAACAACGTTGTTTTGATCTCCTAATCACCTTAAGTATGCTCACCAAATTTCTTGTGATTCTATGACTATGACCTGAGGGTTGTCGATGGTACCAATTGTTGGAGTGTGTGGAGAAGCACGCAAACATCACAAGGAAGGAGAAACATCTTGGAGCACAACACACAATACTCAATGTACTACCACTAGAACGTACAAAGATAAGTGAGATGTTAGGGCAATACACGTATATACACGGCGGGGGAAAAACCCTCCTAAAGAGAAAAAAAGTGCCCTAGTGGTCCTAGTGTGTTCACACACATCACTACCTAAATATATCAAAAGATTTTATTTGAAATTGGAATGTTGTAGAATGTACTAAATCTGATGCATAAACACATAGTTCACACAGTGACTTTATTCACATTGCTACCTTTCAATGAGACTTTGAGACTTCCTAGGTTCATGAGAAGTACTTCCTTCTACGTTTTTCTTAGAGATAATTTTATCCCCCTGTAAAGTGTAGATGGGTGGAGTGCAACTAGGACTTCGATCCTTGATTGCATTTTTGAAGCTTCATCAAATATGTCATCTTTTGAGATGGTGATGGAGTGTTTCTGAAGATCATACAAACTATAGACCTTCAATTAATCACTATATCCAATGGATAGATGTTTCTTAGACTTAGATTGCAACTTATGTGGATGTTCGCTTCGCACATGTATGAAGGTTTCACTCCCAAAAAGTCTAAAGTAATTAAAATTGGGCTTCCCTCCATATTAGGCTTGAAATGAAGTCTTGTTGTGTCGTGCACTTGTGAAGCCTCTATTACAGAAGTGAACTACAATGTGTGCAAATTCAACCCAAAGCTTCAATAGTCATGCTTCGTAATGAAGCATAGTGTGTGTCATTTCCATAATGCTTCAAATCTTTCTTTCAACCACTCCATTCTTGGTTGGATTATGAGGTTGAGTGGCTTGCCATTTGATTCCCTTATGCTTTAACAGATTGTCAAAGTTGTGATTGATGAATTCTCCACCTCCGTCTAATCTAATAGTCTTGAATGGACTTCATGACTTGTCCTCAACTTGATAAATCTATTCTTAAAACTTAGAAAAGGTATCTTTCATGGACATAGAAGTAAACTCAAATATATCTTCTATGATCATATACTAAGAGAAAGAAGTAGATTTATTCACATAGTGAAGGATTATTCATGGTTCCACATAGATAAGTATACACTATGGCTAGAGAGTTCCTAGCTTGGGTGGAAATGTGTTTGGGAACTAGATCCCTATGTTACTTGCCTTGAGTGCAAGATTCACAGATATTATGTAGTTATCCAATCTTGGGTAGACCTTTAACCATTTGTGATGTTGAAATCATAGTTAAATATGATGTGTGGCCATATATCTAGTGCCACACGCTAGAAAGTGAGTCCTTTGAAGGAGAGCTTGAAATCTTATATACGCCTGGGTCTTCAATGCCTTGAGCTATGATAGATTTTGTTATATGATCAATCACCTTTATGGATGTGTTGTTAAATAAAACTTGTTTGTGATGGTCAATAATTACCTAGATAAAATGACCAGTCTAGGCTTTAAAGGATAAAAAGAGTTTGATTCAACTTATATATATATCATACTCATTGTGGATCTCATGGTGCTGATTTTGTACCAAAGTATTATGCAATGGATGTCTCTTCTTTGTGATGATTATGGCCTTATCTCTTTTTAGGAAACACCTTATCTATGAAATTGGATAGATTCTATGCAATCTAAATATATTGATATTAGGAAAATGGTCATTAATCTTTGTGTGATATTCCTCCTAGAAAAAAAGCTTATAAGAACTGATTAGTTAATCAAGACAAAACATAAGATTGATGAATCTATTGATAGGTATAAGGCCATGCATGTTTCTAAAGTTTATTCTGAAGAGTAGGGCAATGCTTTTGATGAGACCCACTCCCACTTCCTGAATGAAATAGTTCGTATCTATGCACTTGCAATTCATCGTGGTCAAAATGTACATCATTTAGATGTACATTACAATTGCATTTTTTTATGGTGATTTTCATGAAGAAGTGTATGACTTGAGTCTTCTCCTTTTGTGGAGAAAAAAATATAGAAAAATGTACACGTTGCAGCAAGCACCATGTGCTTGGTATGAGAAGATACATGTCTTCTTGCTAGCACATGGATTTGAGAGAAATCCAAAAGAAGCACCATATATGTTAAGCGTGCAGACAGATGGTGTACTTCACTTTATTCATATATGTGTTGATGATATTCTACTCATTGGTCTTGATCAAAAGCATGTTACTAAATTTAGCATTGATTCATAGCCATCTTTTAAGATAAAAATTTTAGGGCTTTTTTATCATTATTTGGGCATTTAGTCTATACACGTTGATGTTGTAAAATAATTGTGTCAAACAAAATACATTGGCATATTATTGCAATGTTTTGGCCAATAAAATAATTGTGTGAAACAGAATACATTGGCACATTATTGCAATGTTTTGGCCTTGAAGATTGCAAACACGTTGCTTGTCCCATGACATGGATTTCTGTAATGCATTCATAATGCTAGAAATGCATTTGCTTTTGTTCTCCATGACTAGGTTGTTGGATGATTGATTTACTTATGCATAACTCAGGTTGGTATTTAGTTTGTTGCCCTCAGATGAGCAACTTTATGCATAGCCAAGGTGTCAAGCATTGGTAGATGTTAAAAAATATCTTTAAATCTTTGAGTAATACCCATCTATTTGGATTATGTTATCCCAAGAGAGGATCCTTAGCCCTAAACTTACATGCTTTTCTTGACTCTGTTTGTGGTGGTGGTTAGAAAACTCATGTGTCCACTACATTTTTTTTGCTTCAAGCTTGGTAGCTCATGCATATCTTGGTTGACCAAGAAGGAGCCAACTACAATCATTTTGAATTGTGAAGCTGAGAAAACGGAAAACTTCACGACTATTTTTGACTTTGTGCAAATGAGATGCCTTTTACTTGATTTGAGTGTTGGTCAACCTTTTTCCACCACCATCTTTACTTACAGTGGGTGCACAGTGATAGTTATGAGGAACCCTCTGTTGCATGCTTACACAAAGCATGTTAAGATGCAATACCATGATGTTAAGGAGAGACTCTTTGCTAGATAGATGAGCTTGGCATATGTACATAAGGTAATGTGGTAGATATTCTTATAGAGATTTTGCCTGGGGAGGAGTTTTAAGCTTTTCACAAAGCTTTGGGCTTACTTCCTTTTTTGGATTGAGTTCGTTACACAGTTTGGCATTTGCTTAGACATGAATGTTCGATCCTTGCTCATAACATAACTCCGAGATGTGGCACCTTCCGCTCTCCCTCACACACATAGTCTATCTCTTTCTGCATGTACCTCACTTGTGTAGTCTTTTAAGTTGTTTGTTCACCTTTCACCATGGTGCAGTTGGACTATGTAGCTTAGCTTGCACTACGTTGCGATTGTGTTGTTTACCACCCCTTTGCATGCCCCACATCAATATCCAATCATCAGAAACAAGGTTCATGCTGGGTTCAGATGAGCGCCAGAGAAAAAGAAGAGACAAAATTGCAGGAATTTTCGCTTCTTTCATCTGTGCATCGAAAAGCTTCAAGGGTAAACGAAAGGACTGCAAAAGTTCAAGCTTTGGATGGTTGACATACACCATCCAGATTCTAGATGGCTTTATAATCTTCTAATGTACGGAATTTCCAAGAGAAGCTTGTCAGATGCGTAAAGGATGTTCAGGCGTTCTTGGCCCTCATCTAGCACATATATGATCCCACAGCGTGAAAACGATCGTACCCCGCGACAACCATGCTTCACATAGAACGTGAAAGCAACACGTCCTCAGCTTCTATATCTGAGTCTACCGTGAATTGCTGCTGAACAATCTATTCTCTGTGAATTGTTTACCTTGAATTGTCTGTGCAGAGGTACAGCCATTCGCTGTTGGAGTACGGAGCATTGAATCGAAGTACCGCTGGTATGTCTGCGTGCAATGCAAAATTTTTTATTAAATTTTTTTTTTTAATAAAAGGAAGTTCGGCTTTAGCCTATTCTCTCGGACTTTAATTAAAATAAAGAAGAAAAGTTACAAGTGAATGGACTTTAATTAAAATAAAGAAGAAAAGTTACAAGTGAATGGGACTAGTGCCCAAGGGACCCCTCAAATCGCACAATGCAGGGGAGGAGTATGGCAAGCTAGAGGGAATTACAAATGAGGCGGATAAATCTATTATCATTCTCATGTGGGACACATTTGAGTTTCAACTTGTTGTTTTCAAGGAGATAAATATAGTGATGTCCAAACGGTGGAGATCTCTTATCTCGGGAGATTCTTTTACCTAGAAGAAACAAGGATTTCTCGATCAACCATTCCTTAGGAGTTTGGCCAAAATTGAGAGCACATTGCTCCCTCCAAATCTTCCAAAGAGTCTCACCCCTGATGGCATTCCACAGCCTCGATGAGCAGCTGACAGATACCTTTATGCAAGATCTCTCAAGGGAGCACTAGATTGTGCTCTCCGACTTCACTAGACAAGATTATGGAAATACACTTATGATTACAAGAACATCCACGTAGGGAAATATAATACAAGAAGACGGATTTGATACAAGACATCCCACAACCCGGGACCAATAGGTATGGAAAATTGGACTAGAGATGATACAGGAGATCCCACAACCCGAAATCGTAAGTATGAGACAAGATGTCTGGATTACAAGAACTCCCTTCTGGGAGATGAACTGAATACAAGAAAGAACTTGACAAGATCTCGTTTTACTACGAGATTAGAAGAGGACAAGACAGGATGTCCAAGAACTAGACTAGACGAGACTAGAACAAGAAACAAGATAGGAACTTGAACTAAAACTTGGAGAGTACTTACTTGGCAGTCATGACTGCTTGAGCTCCCAAGACTGGCATTGGCAAGACTGATTATGAATGTGGCCAACCCCTCTTTATATAGGTTTTCCAAGGGCAGTTCTAGGGCGGTTACGAATTGATGATGTCATCGATGATGTCATCAATTCGTAGCATGGTCTCTGGATGTCAGAATCAAGCAAGAAGACAGCCCATCTTAGGGTTTTGGCACGTTTCGGACGCGATGGAAGCATTAGTTTCCCCAAATTCTGAACCAATCATGAGATATAGGATTCACATGGAATCTTAGAGTTTCCTTTGTCCATGATATTACCTCCCCCTCAAGCAACGAGTTCCACGAGGAGCGGTCACGTTCTCTGGTCTCGGCTTCATTGGAGTTTTCTTATGGAATTTGCGAACCTTCATTGGTGCTATTTGAACGTTTTCTGTAGGTTCCCAAGTACGATCATTGATGTCATACCCTTTCCAATGAATAAGGTACTCTAATCTTGCTCGGGATATTCTCGAATCTAGGACATGCTTGACTTCAAATTCTTCATGATCATCAATCTCAATAGGTGGTGAAGGACTAGGTCTGTTCAAGGAGTCGTGACCGCCAAGTAAGTACTCTCCAAGTTCTAGTTCCAGTTCCTGTCTTGTTTCTTGTTCCAGTCTTGTCTAGTCTAGTTCTTGGACATCCTATCTTGTCCTCTTGTAATCTCGTGTACGAGATCTTGTCAAGTTCTTTTTTGTATTCAGTTCATCTCCCAGAAGGGAGTTCTTGTAATCCAGACATCTTGTCTCATACTTACGATCCTCGGTTGTGGGATCTCCTATATCATCTCTAGTCCTGTTTTCCATACCTATTGGTCTCGGGTTGTGGGACGTCTTGTATCAAATATGTCTTCTTGTATTGTTTTCCCTACGTGGGTGTTCTTGTAATCATAAGTGTATTTCCGTAATCTTGTCTAGTGAAGTCGGAGAGCACAATCTAGTGATCCCTTGACATTTTGGCAAGACTGATTATGAATGTGGCCAAGCCTTGCTTATATAGGTTTTCCAAGGGCGGTTACAAATTGATGATGTCATCGATGATGTCATCAATTCGTAGCATGGTCTCTGGATGTCAGAATCAAGCAAGGAGACAATCAATCTTAGGGTTTTGCACGTTCCGGACGCAATGGAAGCATTAGTTTCTCCAAATTCTGAACCAATCATGAGATATGCGATTCACATGGAATATGAGAGTTTCCTTTGTCCATGACAAGATCTGCCACATGAGAACGGACTTTTTAATCTCAATTAAGGGGTGCCAAATAGACATGAACTCTAATTCCCATCGAAGTTTGGTCCAAGAAAGGCACCATCTCTTGTTAAGGGTGTGATGAACATCTAAGTTCTCTGTGAAGTTGTGGATTCTGGATAGTTTTTAACCATTGCTCTGCAAATCGTTACGAGTGGGGGTCGAGGCTGAATTAATACATATGTTTCTTTTCAATCAGAGTATGTCCGTGCGAACGAACAGTTATCCGACATCACCCGGTGCATCATTTAAGCATTGCGGCATCGCCTTGTTCAAGTAGAGCACGTCCAATACGGAGTCTGGAGCAAGGCTGAATATATCGACAAGTTCTGGTACGAAAAGCAGCAGCCTCGCAGCCTTCCAATAAGGCCCGATCAATCTCCGTGGCACATTTCTTGGCATATTTCTTCTCTCTAAGCTCATAAGATAAAACAGTCGTTTTCTACTGCGGTAAGAGTCTAAAGGCTATCTATTGACAGGGTAAAAATGGCGGACACAAAATGAAAATCACATGCAGCGAGATGAGTAACCATCTGGACCTGCAGTATTATGTATCATTTCCGATATTTTTTTTGTCCTACATTTTCCTGATACCATGGTACCGTGAGCAGAACGGCCGTTAATGGGCATCTCTAGTCATCCGTAAAAGTACATTTCCATAGGATGCTTCTACTACGATGCCCATTCATTGCAAGAGCAGCACAAGTATTCTGTCCCAGGCTGGCGATAGTACTAATGCTCAAAAGTATGCTGAATACTAGTAGTACAAAAGCTATAGAAACGCTTACTAGGACAAAGCTTTTCCAGGCTCTATATGTTTGTATTTACATACGAAAGCTATAGAAATGCTTACTAAGACAAAGCTTCTCCAGCCTCTATATGTTTGTATGTACATACGAAAGACCGAGAAGGACGATGATCAATCCGTTATATCTCTCTCTAATTCTGCCACCCTGGTACTTTTGTTCACTTTTACCTCGATTTCCATTAATGACGATGATGTCGGATATTATGTTTGTAGCTTGTCGTATTAATCTGTAGGTTGATCCAGAACCAGCAGCGGATTAAAGATAGGAATCCATACACCCAAACGATCCTCAGAGTTCCTTGTTTTCCAGCTTTTGCTCATTGATAGAACTAGTAAAAGCAGCATATAGGACAAATTTGTAGCGATAATATTTGTCGTGAATAGAGTTTCGACATCGGATTGTTTTTCAGTGAGCTCAAAAGTGCGAACGATGCTTCAATTCTCGGACTGCAGATGTTTTCTTGAGAATTTAGCTCATCTGAATCCTGTATGCATGAGGATCTGGTTACAAAACACCTCAGATGATTTCCGGATTAATTATATAAATAGGTTTGCGAGCATAAAGACTGAAATTCATTCGTCAAGTTTGAGCGTAGCTTGTTAGTAGCATTTCTTGATGCGACTTTGGCAATACTTCAATATTCATGCAAAGAGAATATGGTGCACTCCGATGTAGTCTATTTCATCAAATGCAAAGGTCACATTCTTCTATCAATGATTGGCTACATGCATGCATACAATTCGTACATACATGCGCATTCACATATATTCTTATATCAACACTTGAATACATTCATACATATTGGCTACATGCATGCATACAATTCGTACATACATGCGCATTCACATATATTCTTATATCAACACTTGAATACATTCATACATATGTATCCCACACATTTAATGTACATACCTCCAATTGAAGCTAACATATGCAAGCTTGAGGCCATTTTTGAAATGGGCCAAAGAGGCCAATTATTTTTTTAAGGTACGCATAACGTAGGCTAACATAACATTCATACATATGCAAGCTTGAGGCGATTTCTGAAATTGGCCAAAGAGCCGAATTATTTTTCTACGTGCGCATAAAGTAGGCTAACGTAACGAATCCCTCCTCCCAAAATTCTGCCCTCATCTACAAAAATTATTCACAAGCTACAGATCATTAAACCATATATTTCCCAAGAAATGTAGCCTGAAATGTAGCTAGAAGAGATTGAATGTAGCGTTCCTCAACAAATTCATTGCGTTCCCCATCAAATCCATAAGGATCAACACTCGGACATACAAAAGACAAATGCAAACATTAGCTTCATTACCAAAAGAACAAATCAGACAAAGGGTTTAAATAAAAATATATTAACAGAGAGAAATCTTATCTTGTGATTCTTAAAATGTCAGATTCAAAATACATCAGAGCTTCTGGATGAAGAATCAGCCTTCGTGATATAATAGCTTTGAAAAATAGCTTCTAGGCGAAGCCTCGACCTCCCGACCACCTCCGAGCTATCACAATCATTTTCACACTCGCACTCTCAATCACACTCACACTCACAATCTAAATCACAATCTCAATCATAATCATTTGAATATACAATTGCGATCTTATTCTCATTCTTACTCTCAATCACACTCTCACTCTCACTCTCACTCTCAATCACAATGGCGCATTCTTCATGATGTTGCTCTTGGTGGAAAAAGGCATCTTGTAAAGTCCATTTCTTCTCAATCGCGATCTCATCATCTTCATATTCGTCATGACATCTGCATCTTGGATGTTGAATCCTTCATCCCTATCAAGATTCTTCATAAATCCGATGTTCGAAGAAGACCCAACAAGAAAGATGAGCGGAATATTTATCTTCTCTAAATAAAATGCGGTCACGATCTCGAAATCACATGAATAATGAAAAGAGTCCTCCCAAAGATCCTTCATTTCAATCTGAGTATCATCATCGTTACAAATCTTGATCTTCCATGTTCTGCTCATTTTCACCATCCAAGTTTTGCAAAACAATTCATCTTGGCAAGATCATCAGTAGTATTATTGAAAGAAAAACAACAATATAATTCAATAAAATCTCTGTGCATATATATCAATTTATCTTCACGTTAACTCAAGTACTTATTTCAACACAACATATATTCCGAAAGCAATAGTATACCTTCTATCCAAGACAATACATGTTCAAGTTCATCATACATCTTAGATGCAAATATATGTATGAATACTACAGAAATGATACGGGTGTTTCTCCGTTAGATCTTCAACTAATATCTATGTGTTAGGCGACATCGAAGTATGTATCCATATCACTTGAAGATGACACATGGATTGATCATCAGCTATAGAGTTTTGACTGCTACGCAGGCATCTTTACTTGTCATATGTTTCATTATAGACTCACGATGAATCTTTCACATCTTTCTGTCAGACACACATGCACACAAATATAATACTCCTTATATACGCAATCATACCTCGTAATAAGCAGAGCCATAAATGGACTTAGATTTATCCATAGTTGCACGAAACATCATGTTCAGACTCATAAATACTCTCCATATGCCTCTGATATCTGCAAATCGGTGTTGTGCTAAACCAAAATTCATCATAGATAGATAATACCTGAATAACATGGTTGAAATATGATCCATGGAGCGGATAATAAAGAAGTTGAATCCTGCGATCATCCTTGCACAATGTTCATGCTGAACTTCTCTGTGTAAACTACTCTGCAAAACTTATGCCGCCAACTATGGAGAAACTATATTTGCCAATTACGCAGAGCTAGTAGTTTTATTGCGTGCATATGTTTCTTTCATATCTTGCGTTATCAGACCGATCATGTGATTCTTTTAAGATTTGATGTATAATATTCTCCTTCATACTACCCGTGTTGTGATGCTTCGTCATCTTTTTGCTCTTATGTTGCAATGACCTGAAGGTTCCATGTATGACATCTGTATGTCATATATAAACCGGTCTCCAACATTGCAAACTTCATGGCTTATTAAAAACATAGAGCTACACGCGTCACTCCCATCCTTCACCCTTCTCCCTACTCTTCAGTGTGGCAAACCCACGCTTCACTTTTTGTGCTCCAAAGTTTTTGTAGCCATCGCCAAGCAGGCTATTGCTTTAATCGCATCTTCTGTAAAGTAAGTTCTGATGATGCAACGTCAATCATAAGAAACTGCGCCTGCTTGATCCCTCACGTCGTCAGGTCTTCTCTTCAATTATTAAGTTGAGGAAAGTTGCCCAACACGGATGAAGATTGCCCGCCTCATGAGGTCAGCAAACCCTTCATAATTCATCATCCATCTACATTAAAGAGCGCATCACATCATGATACACCAAGAATCTATGAAAACATGCAAAAAAAGAGATCGAAAGTTCCTCCTCTGTCAAAAAGAACGAGCTATCCCCAAAATCCCTCGTTCGAAATATATCTCCTCGATATTTGACTTCCCGCAATACAGAACTTTGGTGAAACAAGTGCAATAAACGGCTACGCATGAATAGAACATGCAACCACTGCGCATGAATACAACATGCAACCACTGTGAAGCGCATTCATCTCTATATATCTACCTCTACGCATGATCCTCCCGTACTTGCATGATCTCTCTCCTATCTTTTATCTATGTGAATTATGCACCCCTCGATCCCTAGTATTCGCTCTCACCTTGCCCCGTTTTCTAAGCTCTCCATGCATAAGTTCATGCATGCCTTTGTTTTTTTTTTGTTTCCTATTATTACGTTTTACCTTTCTTTTCATTGCTTTAGTTTAGATTTTGTTTCCATTCACTGTGCGCTCATTTTCCGCTATTAATATGACTTATTTCAATCACACGTTCTAGTGGAAAAGTTGAAATGCATATGACTACTCGCCGGGTATACCATTCGTAGTTTCACAATACAAAAGAGTTTATACTTGCACATCCATCCATGTCGTGATGTTAAAAACTTTGATTTATATACATGATGACTGGCATTTCTATTTTGCTATTTTCATGCTATGAGTTTCCGTGAAGGATTAAACAAATTAAGCTTCAGTTTCATATCATACACTATGTGTGATCAATTGAAGTCCCCCACAAACTAGGTATATGCTTATGAAGAGGTGTAGCACCCCTCCTCCTTTCTCTCTCTCTCCACCCCGTCACCCCATCCCGCCACCCCACCCCACTTCCCCATCCCGCCACCCCATCCCGCCACCCCACCCCACTTCCCCATCCCTCCACCCCATCCCGCCACCCCACCCCACTTCCCCATCCCGCCACCCCACCCCGCCCCACCACCCCACCCCACTGCGCCCCCCTCACTCTCTCTCTCTCTCTGTCTCTCTCTCTCTCTCTCTCTCTCTCTCTCTCTCTCTCTCTCTCCCTCTCTCTCTCTCTCTCTCTCTCTCTCTCTCTCTCCCCACCCCGCCACCCCACCCCACACCCCCACTTCCCTCCCCCATCTCACCCCGCACACCCGCCACCCCCCCCCCTCCGGTGCACTCCCTCTCACTCCCCACTCTCTCTCTCTCTCTCTCTCTCTCTCTCTCTCTCTCTCTCTCTCTCTCTCTCTCTCTCTCCCCATCCCGCCACCCCATCCCGCCACCCCACCCCACATCCCCATCCCGCCACCCCATCCCGCCACCCCACCCCACTTCCCCATCCCGCCACCCCACCCCGCCCCACCACCCCACCACCCCACCCCGCTGTGCCCTCCTCTCTCTCTCTCTCTCTATCTCTCTCTCTCTCTCTCTCTCTCTCTCTCTCTCTCTCTCTCTCTCTCTCTCTCTCTCTCTCTCTCTCTCTCTCCCCACCCCGCCACCCCACCCCGCAACCCCACTTCCCTCCCCCATCTCACCCCGCACACCCGCCACCCCCCCCCGCCCCCTCACGTGCACTCCCTCTCACTCCCCACTCTCTCTCTCCCTCTCTCTCTCTCTCTCTCGCTCTCTCTCTCTCTCTCTCTCTCTCTCTCTCTCTCTCTCTCTCTCTCTCTCTCTCTCTCCCCACCCCGCCACCCCAGCCCGCACCCCCACTTCCCTCCCACATCTCACACCACGCACCCGCTAACCCCCCCCCCCCCGCCCCCTCACGTGCACTCCCTCTCACTCCCCACTCTCTCTCTCTCTCTCTCTCTCTCTCTCTCCCCATCCCGCCACCCCATCCCGCCACCCCACCCCACTTCCCCATCCCGCCACCCCATCCCGCCACCCCACCCCACTTCCCCATCCCGCCACCCCACCCCACTGCGCCCCCTCTCTCTCTCTCTCTCTCTCTCTCTCTCTCTCTCTCTCTCTCTCTCTCTCTCTCTCTCTCTCCCCACCCCGCCACCCCACCCCGCACCCCCACTTCCCTCCCCCATCTCACCCCGCGCACCAGCCACCCCCCCGCCCCCTCACGTGTACACCCCCCCTTCTCTCTCTCTCTCTCTCTCTCTCTCTCTCTCTCTCTCTCTCTCTCTCTCTCTCTCTCTCTCTCTCTCTCTCTCTCTCTCCCCACCCCTCCACCCCACCCCGCACCCCCACCCCGCCACCCCACCCCACTCCCCCATTTCACCCCGCACACCTGCCACCCCTCGCCCCTCGCGCGCACACACTACCCCCCCGCCCCCGCTCACTCCCCTACATTCCACCCCCTCACTCTCTACCTCTCTCTCATACATGCATGCGCACGCTCACAGGCATGCACACGCCCGCACAATCACTCATTCATACATACACACATGCGCACTCACACATACATACACACATACAACACACCCATACATATACACACACACACCCCCACACGCACACACACTCACATACACACACACACATACTCCCCACACACACGCTTCTACACACACACACGCACACTCCCACACACACCCACACGCACCTTCTCTCATCAGTCATCGGGAAGTTCACATTTTAGAGACGATGAAGATATTGAGGTAGGGCCTCCCGCATTCTGGGATTTGCAACAACTGAAGGCTGCAGCAATGAGAATCAATGATCCAGTGATCCAGTTCGGGACTTAATCATCAATGTCGGCAGAACATGGCAGAATTGTTTTGCCAATCAGTGGAAACAAAATCCTCAAACTCAACAGGATACGGTATCCGAATAGGTTACGGTTGAAGATGAAAAGTGGATTGGGAGTGGTGGAAGGAGCGTTTAATTCAAGTGGAAGACCAAGAGAAGCTTGCATCTACACTGAAGTTTCAGTTAGACAGTGCCATCGAGGAAGAAGATTTTAAGGAAGCCGCACGCTTGAAGAAATCGCTTGAAGTTGTGGAGGCACAAGATCAAGTCTCTGAAGTTCTGAGTGAGCTGAAGATGGCCCTGGAAGTTCGACAAAAAGTGAAAATGATCTTTATGGTCGCATCATTAACATAAGTTCTTCGTTTGGGAGATTTGTGGCAAGGGGACATTCTGCCAGACATTTGGCATCTGCATCTACTAGCGCACCATTATTTGAAGTTTTCATTAGGAAGGACCCTCAAGGCTATCATCAGCAGGTAGTATGTTTGCAACGTGGTGGTATTGGAGATAATATGGCGTGTGCTCCTACATCAATCGATGTAAACATTGTAGACAAAAACACATTAGCCGAGGATGGAAATGTATGAAGATAAAGCCTCAAGGAGGAAGTCACGAGATGGTTCAAATTGCCAATCAAAAGAGTCAAAGAACGAAATGACTGCACACTGGCAAGGTTGTCGTAGGGTATGGGATAAAAGTGTGCAAGGTAAAAAGTGGAAGCAGAGAAAAAGATTTTTGCCACCAACCATTCACAGCGACTACCTATTTTTGTGGACCCAATTCAAATCAAGGGAATATTTGACCTACCCCCTAATTTGGGAGATCAACCGGCGCGTGATCAGTGGACGTGAGGATTCGACAAGGCGCTCTTGACCTATTGAGGCCTATAAAAACAATGGATTTGTGCTCATTTGGGGTACATTTTTTTAGAGTTACATTGACGCGTGTATACGTGCAGAAGTTCTCTCTTGCCCTTGGTGGTTTCAAGCCTATTGTAGGAGCTACGATGTAGTGTGGATACAGAGGGTAGGCTCCTCAGTGGAGGGCTATGAGCACTATAGTGTAAGAGAGTGTCTTGGATTTTCTTTCTGTTCTGTGAGACACTATTGGTGTTAAGCTCTATTCTCTTGAGCAATTCCTTCAGCATTTGTATTGATCTGTATTTATCTGCATAGAGTGCCACGAAGCTCTGAGCATTAGTGTTTGAGCATTTCCTTGACAAATCTTGTAATCATCTGAATTGAATCAAGAAGTGTATGGTCTTCCTTGGTCAATTGTTGTCCATATTTTCTGAAGTATTCCACTGTGTGCAATCCGTGTTATCTACCTGCTCACAGAAATGTTAAAGGATATACTTCCCTAAAGAGAACCCCCCTTGAGTAGGTGATGTAGTGGACGTGTTTAGTTTTCATTCTCTACTTTTGTTAAAAGCGGATACCCCAGTACTTCCTCTACAGTTTGGCACGCCCGGTGGGACCTTTGCATTTCTGTGAGAGGTGTTTTGCCCTATTGCAATTGCGAATAGGTACATGACCCATACAGGAGTAGATAAGGAGTCTCTTCGTGTTCGGAGGAGCCTTAACAAGTTAGCAATAACCACGGCTAGTGAGTCTAGTTCCCCTCTACCCTCCCTAAATTTATCTATTGATTTGGGTACGACACCATTGTCAAATGAGAGGTATAGGAGAACCCTAGACTTCTCTTCAGATACGTTCGAAGAAACACCAGTAGAAATGGAGGACCTCTCTCATTTGCTCTCCAGATTAAACATAAAATTCCCTACCTTCAAGGGACAAGCTTATGAGGATGCTGATGATCATGTGAGGAGATTCATCTCTTTATGCCGTGGAAGAGGTCTACAAAATAGAGAGGATGCAATATTGGCACTTTTTCCATCCACATTGAAGGGTCTTGCAGATAAATGGTATAGTCAATATGCAGATGGCCATTTCACTACATGGGAGGCTTTGAAGGCGACGTTCTCACAGACATTCCGACCAAGTGATTCCTCGGAAAGAGCTCTAGATCAGCTAGAGAATTTGAAGCTAAGATCAGGTGAATCTTTTGATGAACTTCATACTAGAACAAAAGCACTTGTTGCCCGTCTGCCACATGCTCCAGGTGACTTTTTGGTTAAAAAGTGGATAGAGAAGGCTCTGCCCAGGTCATCTCAGCAGAAGCTTCGTGAGTCTCTTAGATTGGATGCCACCCTCAATGATTTTGTTGCAGCGGCATCGCGCATTGAAGAAGCAAGGCAACATTTTGAAGGAGATACACACTCAAAGTATGCTGCAGACCTGGATCCTGTTGAGCAACTGAGGAAGGAATTGGAAGCATTGAAAATGCAACAAAATCAACAAGAAGAGAAGGTCTTGCCACCACTACGTCGCACTGATGATGAAGTAGCTCAACTTCGCCGAGAGTTAGAAGATTTGAAGACCACTCAGGATATAAGGAGACAAATTTAGTGTACAATCTGTAACAACAATGGACACTCCAATGCTAATTGCCCTATTAAGGTAAGCTGTCAATTTTGTGGAAAGGATGGTCATGAAGTCAGAGATTGCTACTACCTCAAGGGTACACAGCAGAGAGGTAACCCTCAAAATTTGGATTCATATTATGCTAGTACTTCAAATACATCTAATAGGGAGGAGAATCGGCCTGCAAAGCCTAGATATAATAGACCTTTGATGTGCTATCGTTGTGGTGAGTACGGTCACATGCAAAATAGGTGCTCCCTCCCAGAAGATGCACCTCCTTGTCAACATTGTCCAGACGCCAAGGATCATTATACCAAAGATTGCCCAAGAGGTCGTCCTGCTCCAATCCACATGATTGCGGTCTCTCCATATGAAGAAGGGAAAACCACTCAGTCTTATGCCGTTTCATCCTCTGCAATGCCCGTCATGACTAGGGCTAGGCAAGTAGCTGCAACCCATAGAGATGAACAACAAGGATTTCAGGATAAAGAGGAGGGAAAAAAGTCTGGATGGAAGGATCAAGTAGAAATTGAAGGAGCTTATGATAAGATGACTACTTCTCTAAAGGGCCAACCAACAAGTCTGCAAGAAAACACTCAGGAGGTAAACATTGAACATATCTTGAAAGGTATTCATCACAAGGTTAGTCTATATGAACTTATAAGGATGGATTCAAAAATAAGAAGTGACTTATTGAAGATTATACACTCTGCTCACTTAGTCCAATCACCTAGTATAGATGGATTCATGGTTGATTTGCCCTCTGCACCCTTAGGAGACTACCAACGTTCAAGATTATCAGTTTGTATAAAGGATGAAGCTCTTACAGGTATGATCATAGATGGAGGCTCTGGTATCAATTTGATGCCAGATTTTACAATGAAAAAGCTAAATTTGAACCCCACCAAAATGGCACCATTTACAGTTACACTAGCAGATCAACATCGAGTTGCGCCTCTTGGCATTATTGAAAAGGTATGGATGATAGTACAGGGTTGCCACTTTGTGTTGGATTTTGTTGTAATTGCACTTCCACAGGAGACTTCTTACCCTCTACTCCTGGGGAGACCTTGGCTGAGACAAGCAAAAGCTTTGCAAGATTGGGGAAAAAATAAACTATGGATTTCAACAAATACCAATAGCCAACTGCAACTACATTTGGAAGAAGGATTCGACTCAGGAAAAACTACTGGATATACTGTGGACACTCAAGTAATGCCCTCTCTACCCCAAGAACAGGATACATTGTTAAATTGGATGATGGGAAGTGCAGAGTGTTACACAGTGGAGATTAATGAAATTGAGGAAGAAGTTGCAGATAAGGTAATTACAGGAAAGGGCAATGAAGACCACAAGGTGTTGGAGAATGAGCAATTGCAAGAAAGCACAAGCCTTGAGGAAGCAACCCAAATAAAAGTATCAGAGATAGAATATTTTGAACCTAAGGGCAGAGAAGATCTTCCTTTCTTAGATATACCTCAAGGATGGATGGAAGAACATGTTGCAGAATATAAATTAAACTCCACTCCTGCATATAGTGGAGATGATTTATCAAACAAGGCCAGTCCTGAAACATTGGTTCAAGAAGTAAATTTAGGGGATGAAGAGAACCCTCAAGTAGTCCATTTGGCATCCTGGTTGGGGCATTATCCTAATTTACTACAGAAGGTAACTTCTTTGCTCTTTACTTACAAAAGTGTCTTCGCATGGTCCTACAAAGATCTAACAGGAATACCAGAAGAGCTTGGATTACATCGGATACCCTTGGTTGAGGGAGCTACGCCTGTAAGAAGTAGGCCATATCGACTCAATCCGAAGTATGCAGAGGCAGTAAAAACAGAGATTACAAAACTAGAAGAAGCAGGTATAATTGTGCCAGTAGAACATTCCAGGTGGCTTTCTTCTATGGTTATTGTGCCGAAGAAAAATAGTGGAAAAATAAGGGTATGTGTTGATTTCCGTGCTTTGAATAAAGTGACTATTCAAGATGGATTTCCTCAGCCCTTCACAGAGCAAGTGCTTGAGGAAGTAGCTGGTCACACCTTGTATAGTTTCTTGGATGGTTTTAGTGGCTACAACCAGATAGTAATTCACCCTGATGATAGGGACAAAACAGCCTTTGTTACTCCCTGGGGCACTTATGTCTATACTCGTATGGCTTTTGGTTTGAAGAATGCGCCAGCTTCATTTAATAGAACGATGTATCTGATATTGGGCAAATGGTTAACAACATTTCTACGCATTTTTATGGATGACTTTTCAGTATTTTCAGGTACAGATAAAAGAGCAGCAGTTCAAGATTTCCATGACCATTTGGAAAATCTAAAAGAAATTTTTGAGCAATTTCTCAAAACAGGTTTGAAACTGAATCCTGATAAATCTCACTTTTTAGTCACTAAGGGTACTCTTCTTGGTCACATAGTATCTGTTGAAGGTATAACTGTTGACCCTGCAAAGGTTACAGCTATTCTTTCTATGCCAATTCCACAAAGCCCAAAGGAAGTGCAAAGTTTCTTGGGCCATGCAGGGTATCACAGAAGATTCATTAGGATGTATTCAGAAATTGCTAAGCCCTTGTCAAGGCTTACCAGTAAAAAGATCCCTTTCTCATGGAGTGCTGAAGCCGACAAAGCATTTTGTGAACTAAAGTTGAGGCTATGTACTGCTCCACTTTTAAGTGTTCCTGATTGGTCATTGGAATTTCATGTGCATACAGATGCTAGTCTTCATGTTGTTGGTGCAGTTCTAGCTCAACCATCATCTCACAAAGTGGATAGACCTATCTCTTATGCGAGCAGACTACTCAACCAAGCTGAAAGAAATTACAGTACAACGGAAAGAGAAGGTTTGGCTATCGTATTTGCTCTTCAGAAGTTCCGACATTATCTCCTTGGTGTACATTTCATTGTTATTTCTGATCATCAGCCCTTGAAGTATTTGATAAACAAGCCTAGAGTAGCTGGAAGGATTTGGAGATGGTTACTCCTATTTCAAGAATTTAGTTTTGATATTCATATTAAGCCAGGAAAAGAGCACTACATGGCAGATCAAGTGTCCAGGACGGCAATGAGCGAAAAGGCAACGGGTATTAATGATGAACTGGTGGATAGCAATCTTTTTCTAGTAGCAATTGGGACAGGGTGGTATGATGAAATTCTTCATGTTCTCACTACTGGAAAGATCCCAGAACACTTGACACCTGTAGAAAAGAGAAGATTGCTCCTGAAAACCAAAGCATATTCTCTTATAAATGGAAATTTATATAAATACTGTTAGGATGATATATTGAGAAGGTGTGTCTATCCGGAAGAGGTAAATCTTTTGCTGGAGGCTGCACACAATGAAGGACACCTAAAGGGGGAAGAATTGGCTCATAGAATCATCCACAAGGGTTATGGTGGCCTCATATTTTTAAGGATGCAATCAAGTTTGCAAAAGAATGCCACATCTGTCAGAGATGTGCTCCCACGCCAACCAGATTGAATTTCCAACCATTAGTCATATCTACCGGATGGCTTCCATTTGAACGATGGGGTCTTGATTTCATAGGGCCAATTAGCCCAACTGGGCAACCAGGAGGTAAAAAGTATATTTTGATGGCCACATGTTATGCCACGAAATGGATAGAGGCTAAAGCTACTGTGGACTGCACGGCTCTGACAGTAGCTAAATTTGTGTATAAACGTATTTTCTCAAGATTTGGTTGCCCATTGGAGATTACTAGTGATAGGGGCACACATTTTGTAAATCAATTGCTCCAGTTTATATTTGACAAGTACAAAATCTTCCATAAAAAGTCTTGTGCCTATTACCCAAGGGCAAATGGCCAAGCAGAGAGTTCCAATAAGATTTTGATTGGACTACTTCGCAAATTATCTTTTGATCATCAAAGCTCTTGGCCACTAGCACTCATTGGTGCAATTTGGGCTTTCAGAACCACGAAGAGGGGAACCACAGGCGAGACTCCATTTCGCTTAGTTTATGGGAAAGAGGCATTGGCACCATTTGAGTTTATCATCAGAAAAGAAATAGGAATCAAAACCATTGGAATTGAACCCCCCATTCAGAGATTGGTGGCATTAGAAGAGTACAGAGAAGGGGCAATGCAGAAACTTCTGGTGACACAAGAAGAGCGCAAGAGATTGCATGACAGCTATCTAAGATCCAATGAAGTTCAGGCAGGGTCTATGGTTTTAGTGCATCAGGTTCCACCAATTCAAACTAAATTGGCACCCAAATGGGTAGGACCATATAAGGTTATCAGGGTATTGCCACCTGGCACTGTGCATCTGGAAGATCTGCAAGGTAAAAGGATTCCTTTGGTCAACATCTCCAGAGTGAAGAAGTATCTAAACTAAGTTGACTTGGAAGAACTTCAACCACTGTACATACCACGTGTCATTCGAGTATTAGCGGTATTTCGTTGGTTGAGTATTTGCAGTTATTCTGTCATTCAAGGATTTGCAATATTTCATTCAATAAGAAGAAGTTGCACCAGGGACGGTGCAAAAGCTTGATGTGGGGGTCTGTAGCACCCCTCCTCCTTTCTCTCTCTCTCCATCCCGTCACCCCATCCCGCCACCCCACCCCACTTCCCCATCCCGCCACCCCATCCCGCCACCCCACCCCACTTCCCCATCCCGCCACCCCACCCCGCCCCACCACCCCACCACCCCACCCCACTGCGCCCCTCTCTCTCTCTCTCTCTCTCTCTCTCTCTCTCTCTCTCTCTCTCTCTCTCCCCACCCCGCCACCCCACCCCGCACCCCCACTTCCCTCCCCCATCTCACCCCGCACACCCGCCACCCCCCCCCCCCGCCCCCTCACGTGCACTCCCTCTCACTCCCCACTCTCTCTCTCCCTCTCTCTCTCTCTCTCTCTCTCTCTCTCTCTCTCTCTCTCTCTCTCTCTCTCTCTCTCCCCACCCCGCCACCCCACCCCGCACCCCCACTTCCCTCCCCCATCTCACCCCGCGCACCCGCTACCCCCCCCCCGCCCCCTCACGTGCACTCCCTCTCACTCCCCTCTCTCTCTCTCTCTCTCTCTCTCTCTCTCCCCATCCCGCCACCCCATCCCGCCACCCCACCCCACTTCCCCATCCCGCCACCCCACCCCACTTCCCCATCCCGCCACCCCACCCCGCCCCACCACCCCACCCCACTGCGCCCCTCTCTCTCTCTCTCTCTCTCTCTCTCTCTCTCTCTCTCTCCCTCTCTCTCTCTCTCTCTCTCTCTCTCTCTCTCTCTCTCTCTCTCTCCCCACCCCGCCACCCCACCCCGCACCCCCACTTCCCTCGCCCATCTCACCCCGCGCACCAGCCACCCCCCCCGCCCCCTCACGTGTACACCCCCCCCTTCTCTCTCTCTTTCTCTCTCTCTCTCTCTCTCTCTCTCTCTCTCTCTCTCTCTCTCTCTCTCTCTCCCCACCCTGCCACCCCACCCCGCACCCCCACCCCGCCACCCCACCCCGCCACCCCACCCCACTCCCCCATTTCACCCCGCACACCTGCCACCCCCCGCCACTCGCGCGCACACACTTCCCCCCCCCCCCCCCCCCGCCCCCGCTCACTCCCATACATTCCACCCCCTCACTCTCTACCTCTCTCTCATACATGCATGCGCACGCTCACAGGCATGCACACGCCCGCACAATCACTCATTCATACATACACACATGCGCACTCACACATACATACACACATACAACACACCAATACATATACACACACACACCCCCACACGCACACACACTCACATACACACACACACTTCTACACACACACACATACTCCCCACACACACGCTTCTACACACACACACGCACACTCCCACACACACCCACACGCACCTCCTCTCATCAGTCATCGGGAAGTTCACATTTTAGAGACGATGAAGATATTGAGGTAGGGCCTCCCGCATTCTGGGATTTGCAACAACTGAAGGCTGCAGCAATGAGAATCAGTGATCCAGTGATCCAGTTCGGGACTTAATCATCAATGTCGGCAGAACATGGCAGAATTATTTTGCCAATCAGTGGAAACAAAATCCTCAAAGTCAACAGGATACGGTATCCGAACAGGTTACGTTTGAAGATGAAAAGTGGATTGGGAGCGGTGGAAGGAGCGTTTTATTCAAGTCGAAGACCAAGAGAAGCTTGCATCTACGCTGAAGTTTCAGTTAGACAGTGCCATCGAGGAAGAAGATTTTAAGGAAGCCGCACGCTTGAAGAAATCGCTTAAAGTTGTGGATGCACAAGATCAAGTCTCTGAAGTTCTGAGTGAGCTGAAGATGGCCCTGGAAGTTCGACAAAAAGTGAAAATGATCTTTATGGTCGCAACATTAACATAAGTTCTTCGTTTGGGAGATTTGTGGCAAGGGGATATTCTGCCAGACATTTGGCATCTGCATCTACTAGCGCACCATTATTTGAAGTTTTCATTAGGAAGGACCCTCAAGGCTATCATCAGCAGGTAGTATGTTTGCAACGTGGTGGTATTGGAGATAATATGGCGTGTGCTCCTACATCAATCGATGTAAACATTGTAGACAAAAACACATTAGCCGAGGATGGAAATGTATGAAGATAAAGCCTCAAGGAGGAAGTCACGAGATGGTTCAAATTGCCAATCAAAAGAGTCAAAGAACGAAATGACTGCACACTGGCAAGGTTGTCGTAGGGTATGGGATAAAAGTGTGCAAGGTAAAAAGTGGAAGCAGAGAAAAAGATTTTTGCCACTAACCATTCACAGTGACTACCTATTTTTGTGGACCCAATTCAGATCAAGGGAATATTTGACCTACCCCCTAATTTGGGAGATCAACCGGCGTGTGATCAGTGGACGTGAGGATTCGGCAAGGCCCTCTTGACCTATTGAGGCCTATAAAAACAATGGATTTGTGCTCATTTGGGGTACATTTTTTTATAGTTACATTGACGCGTGTATACGTGCAGAAGTTCTCTCTTGCCCTTGGTGGTTTCAAGCCTATTGTAGGAGCTACTCTGTAGTGTGGATACAGAGGGTAGGCTCCTCAGTGGAGGGCTATGAGCACTATAGTGTAAGAGAGTGTCTTGGATTTTCTTTCTGTTCTGTGAGACACTATTGGTGTTAAGCTCTATTCTCTTGAGCAATTCCTTCAGCATTTGTATTGATCTGTATTTATCTGCATAGAGTGCCACGAAGCTCTGAGCATTAGTTTTTGAGCATTTCCTTGACAAATCTTGTAATCATCTGAATCGAATCAAGAAGTGTATGGTCTTCCTTGGTCAATTGTTGTCCATATTTTCTGAAGTATTCCACTCTGTGCAATCCGTGTTATCTACCTGCTCATAGAAATGTTAAAGGGTAAACTTCCCTAAAGAGAACCCCCCTTGAGTAGGTGATGTACTGGACGTGTTTAGTTTTCATTCTCTACTTTTGTTAAAAGCAGATACGCCAGTACTTCCTCTACAAGAGGTTTATTACATTCTTCCCCCTATAAAGAACTTTGTCCTCAAAGTTTGTTACATGCGTATGCTACTTTTTTTCTACTTCAAAAATTATTTTTGTGGAATGAAAACAATGCAATTAGGAAAATTATCTTCATCATCTGCTTTTTCAATCGTTGTACCTTCCTTAATGATGCCTATTGCCTTCGAGTTACTCAGTGATCTATCGAATATCAAAGAAATACACTTGCTCTTTGATGCATGCATCGAGATCCTTGCAGCTTTGCTTTCCACCATCAAAATTGTTGAATTTGGCCTTCAAGAATATTTGGTTTAGGGCAAACTCATAAGTCTCCATATCTTCATAATTGAATTTTTCTTTCTTCCTCTAGCTATGCTAGATAAGGGACTTCAAACAAATATCTCTCATAAGAATAGGTGTCTTCCATCAAAGTACTATGAGCATACTCACTTCCATGCACCCATAAATCTTCATAATAAAGAAGTTACCTCTTAATCTTCGAGTAATAATCTCGCCTTGTACTATTTCTTGTAATCCATATACAATCTTCATGTTTTTAGTACTTCACTCTAAGATGAGCTCGGTTATTTCTTTTTGTAGTATATCGCAAGAGAACCTCTGTTCCTCATCAAGAGTTGAAAAACAATGGGTACTATCCAAATCTGTGCAAAATTTCAATGCAACATCGATGCGTAACAACTAAATTGCAGAGAATTTTGAATATGTACCTATTAACAAATATGGAGAAATAATTATAGAGAACTTATCTTTCTCAAAGCTCATGTTGGAACGCTCTTCTTCATCTCCTTTTTCCTAATAATCGCTCTGCTCAAGTGTAGTCATCAACATTCATGGTTTGAGATCTCTTCATTTAATGTTTGCGCATCACTTTCTTCGGACAACATCAATGGAGAGGTAAGTCCATAAAGCCTTAAACTGCAAAATCAATTTGTGTGCAACATTCCTGTCTTTCTTGCGTGAATCAATCGGCATTCAAAAGTGTCGTGCTTTAACTAGTGTTCTCTTGTGCCCTAAATTGCGAAAACAAGTTTCTGATTCCTTTTTATCATAATCTGATAAAATTCTCCAATCGTAGCATTCTTCAGATCCTTACAGTCGTCCAAATAGATTGTCCATCCCATGAATGTATGGCTCATGTGGATCATTAATGTGCGCAATGCGACGTTCTGCACATGAAGGCCCATGAACAAACCAAGACCGAACCGTAGGTAGATGATAGTCCACAGTGTGATACGTGCTAAAGACAAGAGATGTAAGAGGTTGCCGACACGCGAAAGGCATATATTGATCTTGTGTTGGATGACGCGAAATAGAAGCATATTTGAACTCCACAGAAGCACCTTGAAGATTTGCATCCTTATGTACCCATGAAATCTCTGCTAATCTTTCTGTACTTAGGCAAAGGCACATAAGCATCTTCCTTCGAAGACTCTAAAGATGCCATCATATATATGTATATAAGGTCTGCCTCCATGCTGCTTTGTGCACCAGACTCCAATCAGAATAACCCTTGGTTGTCCTCACTTTCTATGCCTACCTGATTTGCACTCTAAGCGCTCAATTGTGAAATCTGTACCCACCAAGAAATTTTCTCTTTGATGATCCATCAATTTGTCACTTCTTGTCCATCATAATTGGAGTCATAAAACATCATAACAAGACAATACGAAAATCAAAGTTGTCGGTAGACGGCTTTGAGCGACGAATCAAACCAGATCTTATCAGCTTTCTAAAAATGTATGATACTCCGGATTGATGAATTTGGACATAATTTTAGGAAAACAAAGAAGTTTCCATCTTTGCATAATCCTCCAAGAAGCTTCCAAATAAGCTCCTCTTGCTCATGCATCGTTTAAACTTTCCATCATTGCCGAGCATCGACTCCGCTCTGATACCACTTGTAGCGTTCCTCATCAAATCCATTGCATTCCTCATCAAATCCATAAGGATCAACACTCGGATATACAAAAAGAACATTACCAAAAGAACAAATCAGACAAAGGGTTTAAATAAAAATATATTAACATAGAGAAATCTTACCTTGTGATTCTTAAACTGTCAGATTCAAAATACATCAGAGCTTCTGGATGAAGAATCAGCCTTCGTGATATAATAGCTTTGAAAAATAGCTTCTAGGCGAAGCCTCGACCTCCCGACCACCCGTTGGCTTCATTACCAAAAGAACAAATCAGACAAAGGGTTTAAATAAAAATATATTAACATAGAGAAATCTTACCTTGTGATTCTTAAAATGTCAGATTCAAAATACATCAGAGCTTCTGGATGAAGAATCAGCCTTCGTGATATAATAGCTTTGAAAAATAGCTTCTAGGCGAAGCCTCGACCTCCCGACCACCCCCGAGCTATCACAATCGTATTCACACTCGCACTCTCAATCACACTCACACTCACAATCTCAATCACAATCTCAATCATAATCATTTGAATATACAATTGCGATCTTATTCTCATTCTCACTCTCAATCACACTCTCACTCTCTCTCTCACTCTCAATCACAATGGAGCATTCTTCATGATGTTGCTCATGGTGGAAAAAGGCATCTTGTAAAGTCCATTTCTTCTCAATCGCGATCTCATCATCTTCATATTCGTCATGAGATCTGCATCTTGGATGTTGAATCCTTCATCCCTATCAAGATTCTTCACAAATCAGATGTTCGAAGAAGACCCAACAAGAAAGATGAGCGGAATATTTATCTTTCATCGAAGATCCTTCATTTCAATCTGAGTATCATCATCGTTACAAATCTCGATCTTCCATGTTCTGCTCATTTTCACCATCCAAGTTCTACAAAACAATTCATCTTGACAAGATCATCAGTAGTATTATTGAAAGAAAAACAAGAATATAATTCAATAAAATCTCTGTGCATATATATCAATTTATCTTCACGTTAACTCAAGTACATATTTCAACACAACATATATTCCAAAAGCAATAGTAATCCTTCTATCCAAGACAATACATGTTCAAAGTCATCATACATCTTAAATGCAAATATCTGTATGAATACTACAGAAATCATACGGATGTTTCTCCGTTAGATCTTCAACTAATATCTATGTGTTAGCCGACATCGAAGTATGTATCCATATCACTTGAAGATGACACATGGATTGATCATCAGCTATAGAGTTTTGACTGCTGCGCGGGCATCTTTACTTGTCATATGTTTCATTATAGACTCACGATGAATCTTTCGCATCTTTCTGTTAGACACACATGCACACAAATATAATACTCCTAATATACACAACCATACCTCGTAATAAGCACAGCCATAAATGGACTTAGATATATCCATAATTGCATGAAACATCATGTTCAGACTCATAAATACTCTCCATGTGCCTCTGATATATGATCGAGAGAGCGGAAAATAAAGAAGTTGAAGCCTGCGATCATCCTTGCACAAGGTTCATGCTGAACTTCTCTGTGTAAACTACTCTGCAAAACTTATGCCGCCAACTATGGAGAAACTATATTTGCCAATTCCGCAGAGCTAGTAGTTTTATTGCGTGCATATGTTTCTTTCATATCTTGCGTTATCAGACCGATCATGTGATTCTTTTAAGATTTGATGTACAATATACTCCTTCATACTACCCGTGTTGTGATGCTTCGTCATCTTTTTGCTCTTATGTTGCAATGACCTGAAGGTTCCATGTATGGCATCTCTATGTCGTATATACACCGGTCTCCAACATTGCAAACTTCATGGCTTATGAAAAACACAGAGCTACACGCATCACTCCCATCCTTCACCCTTCTCCCTACTCTTCACTGTGGCAAACCCACGCTTCACTTTTAGTGCTCCAAAGTTTTCGTGGCCATCGCCAAGCACGCTCTTGCTTTAATCGCATCTTCTGTAAAGTAAGTTCTGATGATGCAAAGTCAATCATAAGAAATTGCGCCTGCTTGATTCCTCACGTCGTCAGGTCTTCTCTTCAATTATTAAGATGAGGAAAGTTGCCCAACACGGATGAAGATTGATCGCCTCATCAGGTCAGCAAAGCCTTCATAATTCATCATCCATCTACATTAAAGAGCCCATCACATCATGATACACGAAGAATCTATGAAAACATGCAAAAACAGAGATCGAAAGTTCCTCCTTTGCCAAAAAGAACGAGCTATCCCCAAAATCTCTCCTTCCAAATATATCTCCTCGATATTTGACTTCCCGCAATACAGAACTTTGGTGAAACAAGTGTAGTAAACGGCTGCGCATGAATACAACATGCAACCACTGTGCATGAATACAACATGCAACCACTGTGAAGCGCATTCATCCCTTGATATCTACCTCTACGCATGATCCTCCCGTACTTGCATGATCTCTCTCCTATCTTTCATCTATCTGAATTATGCACCCCTCGATCCCCAGTATTCGCTCTCACCTTTCCCTGTTTTCTGAACTCTCCATGCATAAGTTCATGCATGCCTTTGTTTTTTTTTTTGTTTCCTATTATTACGTTTTACCTTTCTTTTCATTGCTTTAGTTTAGATTTTGTTTCCATTCACTGTGCGCTCGTTTTCTCTATTAATATGACTTATTTCACTCACACGTTCTAGTGGAAAAGTCGAAATGCATATGACTACTCGCCGATTGTACCATTCGTAGTTTCACAATACAAAAGAGTTTATACTTGCAGATCCATCCATGTCGTGATGTTAAAAACTTCGATTTATATACATGATGACTTGCATTTCTATTTTGCTATTTTCATGCTATGAGTTTGCGTGAAGGATTAAACAAATTAAGCTTCAGTTTCGTATCATACACTATGTGTGATCAATTGAAGTCCCCCACAAACTAGGTATATGCTTATGAAGAGGTTTATTACACTGAATCCATGGTGATCTAGATATGGAGTAAGGGAATAATAGCTCATAAAGAACCTATTAAGGAATCTACAATGAAAGGAATGACTATGGATTAACAGAAAATTAGTACAAGTAGGCAAACTTCCACAAAAAATGAAGATATCCAATCAAGGGGGGATCTAGATATTATTGTGTTGCAACTTCCAATAGTAGTGAGAGGATTTCCAATATTCGTTGGAAGGATGCAATTGAGGCATGCAAGTGTTCTGCATGATTGGAGAAATGATTTGGTGTGAATTAATTATGAAGGGAAGGAGTCAAAACAAATTCATTGGAAGAAGCAGTAGATAGGCATGCACACACCAATATGACTTCGACATTGAGCATTTGTATTTAGTAGGATATGATGGAATGACCAAACCTAGATGCCAGACATAAAGAAACATATTCTACAATGACCAAACCTGGATGCCAAACCCTTATTATGGAATGTCTTTTTATTTGACAAGTGCAATAGAGCATGAAGGAAAAGAGAAAACCATAGAAGGTGATGGATTGGTGAGCCTATAATAGATCATTGTACGGGAAAGTAACCACATATCAAGAGCATTATAGATGTAGCTTGTTCAAATGCTTAGAAGAAAATCGGTTGTACAAAGCATGCTAAGCAACCTACTGAAGAAGCTCCCTTTCCTATAAATGAAATTCGGACAACATCCATGCAATAAAAGAAAGACGATATTGATACCCAAAGTGCTTTTGCATATGACACAAAGTCTATGTGGAGGAAAGCTATGGAAGATACAAATGATTTAGATGACTAAGAGCTTGGAGACACATTGATTAAACAAAACCTTGTTAAAGAAATCGATCTAGGAACTAAGGAAAACAATTATCCTATACTAGTTGCCACATGTTTATGGGAGGATTGTAAGTTAGTTTCAATGATAATCTCTTTAATGAAAGCTTATGTTGATGTATTTTGTAACACCACAAGAATTTGGAAACAGTGCTTGGAGGTTTTGGGAAACATAAAAATCCATTGATAGGAACTAAAACCGTAAGGTGTAAAAGCTAAATGTTGAATCCAGAATTCACCAAAGCTATTTACCAAGAGATTGAGAAAATAAAGGATGCTCGAATTATACTCTGTATGCAACCCATTGAATGCATTTATCCAATGATCAGTGTGTTCAACAAGAAAACGAATAAAATTTGGATATGTGCGCATTTTAGAGCACTCAAACATAGATAGTTCTAGATGCCTTTATGTCATTCATAGAATGGGTTATTGAATAAGTCTTTAAACATACACCATACAACTTCATTGATGGGTATAACAATTATTGTCAGATATCCATTCACCTAGAGAAGGAAGACAACATGACTTTCATCACACATCCTAGTGCTTACTCTGATATGAAAATGTGATTCAGACATAGAAATGCACTTTTCATTTTCGATAGAACCGTGAAACTTACGTTTGGAACTCTGCATTTGCAAGCTCTTTGAATTTTTGTGGATGATTTTTTATGCCTTTGAAATACCTACACTAGTACTCACATGAGTTCCTTAGATGATGGACAAGCACAAGTGGAATAGGTTGTCAATAGATTCAAAGAAATTGACCTAAAACGGAACCCAAATAAGTTTACCTTCCTAGTGATAGACGGTACTCACTTAAACATGCAGTGTCTCTCAAAGGTATAAATCATGAAAAAATAATTATATCTATATTGAAGTCACATAGGTTTTACACATGAAAGAGAATATAAAGATATTTAGGGCATACCAGATATCAAAGAAGGGGCATCAACATGCATAGAGACATAGCTCAGCCACTTGCAAGACTTACAAGTGAATATTTTTCCCATTTAATTGAAAAAGATAACAAGAGGAGAAGGATAATTAAACTATCAGATCATAGTTTATTGAAGCACCAATCTTAATTATTTCACATTGGTGCAAATGTTTCTATGTATATGTGGATGCTAGTGCCAATGAAATATGGGGTAGTCATTCTGCAACATATTGAGGAGTATTGTTTGGACATACCTATCCAATATGAAGTTCAATATTGGCTAAGGCTGACAAGAAGTATAGTACCACAAAGAGGGAAGATTTGGGAATGGTGTTTGGATTGGGAAAGTTTTGAATTTTTGGGATTACCTCATACACCAATTGAACGGGGAGTCAGCAATGGCTTCCGTGCATGCCAACGTGAAAGTAGTAGCACAACAAGTAGTAGGTGTCTTCCCTAATATGTAGCACAACAAGTAGTAGGCCTTAGACTCCATTCATTTTTAGCATAGCTATCAATACCTTCTTTGTTTATTTTGCTTTCCCATTTTGTCTTTGATAATAGTAAGAAGTGTGAAAGAGATTCATGTACCTTTTAGAAATTTCATAAGACATGTTTTTGTCAAAATGTCTCCCTTGGTCAATAAACACTTATATTGAAACTTTTTTATTTACTAAAACTTTGATGCCCATCAATAGCTATAATAGAAAAGATGGTTCTTTGGGAATTCATTCAGTTTTTTCCTGGTAACCTTTCCTAATTTATGCCCCCTTTTCGGAGCATTCATAATTCGAATATGAATTGTCTCTCATGTTTTTTCGAGATGCGTTTTTGTTACAACTCAATGAAACGTTGCAAAATGCTTTGTACTTTTCATAGGGTTTTTAAAATTTTCAATTGTATTTTTGGGATTTAATCCCTTTTCTCGATTTTAAATTATTTGGTTGAAAAAAGAAACATAATCTCACTAAATGTTGTACGCTTTTCAAATTAAAAACTGACCCCTTGGGGCCCACTTGTCAAATCCTTCTGCTCTACATGTCTCTTTGTGTCTCCTTCTCTCTCTCTCTATCCCTTTTTATCTGAGCCTCCATTTTCTTGCTACTTAATTATTCCCCCTTCCCCAAGGGTTCTAACCCTTTTTGTTGTCTTCTAAATTTATACTAGTTTATTGCTTTTCTATTTATTTCATTTTATAGTTTTTTCATTTTTTTCACGTGGTCGAAATTCGCATGTCTCTAGATTGGATTTGAAATGCCTAATGTTTTTGCCGTTGGAGTCACTTTTATGTTCTGAATGAGTCGAGATCCATTTCCATCACTAGTTTCCCCAAATATCCATCCTTTATCCCTATTATGGTCAAAAAGTTTCCTTTTTGTTCTATCTGTATATGCTCGTCTCAGCCCGTACCTATTGCACGTGGTATATGTCCTCTTTTTTTACCCATATATTCCACATTTTTCACGCGCACCCCACCCCTCACACTGCAATCTTCCTTTGATTTTGTGAAGCTTGAGACCCCTCACCCAAGTCTCTTTCCAGTTTCTACCTTAACCCTTCCCCTCTCCCTATTTCCCCATCCCCCCCCCCTCCCCCCCCCCCCCCCCCCCCCCCCCCCTTTCCCGCTTTCTTTTTCCTCACCCAAGGCCTCATCCCTATTGCATAATTTGTCTTGCATAATTTGTCTACATACCTCCTAATGATTGAGAAAAATCCTTTGACGAGGTTTGCTATTGTTCGAGTCAGCAACATTGTCCATTCTTACTTTACAGGATACACAGCTTATTAGGTGGTGGGGAATATCACAGTGTTTACTCTGCAAAGATCTGCATGGGTGATATGGCACAGGTCGCAAATGCTATCGCACAATGGGTGCAGAGCGTTATGAAGCTTTTCGAAGGTCTTGGTAAATCGTCACACATGTGTACATTTTGGACTTTTAATAAAGAAAAGTTTACCTAGAGTGCAAAAAGCATATCTTTTCCCCTTATTATCATGTTGTTTTCATTATCTATTTTATCTAAACCTCGTTCAAGAAAGAAGGAAAACCAAGGTATGGTTCGAGTGCTACGAAAGAGGAATTGCGAGTTGATAGTGAAAAGTGGTCAATGCTTTATCATAAGAGAAGGCTTGCTTGCAAGGGTGCACAAGAGGAATTCATTAAGTTAAAGTGAAGAAATAGTGTAGAGATTGACTACCGACATAAGTACCTGAAAGGACTTGCTTGTGCTTGGGCGTACTTTGTTTCTTAAAGTGTAACCATAGTGAATACTTTTGTCTTATTCATGATAGCAAAAAGCTTGAGATCTTCTTGTGTTAATAAAATGAAAAGACAAACATTTTTCGCACATCATGTACTTCTTCTTCTCTAGATTTTGTAGGTGCAAATGGAAAGACCAACTCCTTGGTCTTATCTAATTGAACTAACCTAGTTTGTGACTTAGAGCATTATATATGAATGAGCCATATTTGATTGATTTCCAAGATTAAAGTAATTTATTACTTTCTCCAAAAGTAAAACGGTGACTAAGATACAAACTTTTGGATGTATTGAGATCCAAAACCAATGATCATATTCGAATTCAAAACTCAAAAGGAGATCCTAAAAAGATTGAAGAATATTAGGGTGACTAGCCAAACAACTGTGTGCGAAAAAGTGTGTATCTACCCTAAACATTTAGTGGCATCTATGAGAGCTAAAGAACACAATCATGTGAGTGAATATTTTTCTCTTGATGCTTGTGTAGTATCATATATTAATTACAGAAGCATTCACACCATGTTTCATTACTTACATTGATCTTTGTCCACTATTAGAGTACATTGCTTCAAGACAATGGACTTGTTTGAGTCATTGTAGAAAGTAAGCTGTTTCATTATCTTGTTTATTGAATGAATCTTGAATATAGGACTTTTTTTGAGATATGAAGCTCAACATGTGATGATATAGGATGACATGTTCAACTTTTTCATTTATCTAGCATTTATAGTGGTCATGAAAGTATCTGTTAGGGATACTTCATTGAGCTTTGCTAGATTTATGTATCGAGAGAAATTTTGGTTCTTCTCAGCTCACTCATTTGCGGACATTACGATTTTCCTTATGTATTGTTCTTTATATATTGCAATTGTTGTATTGTTGTTTTAGGTCATTCTTGTACATTCCTTTCCTGTAATAGAAGAAAAAGAAGATCATTCTTCCTTGCCTCAATCTGTGTGAGTGAGCTCTCTTCCTTATCTCCTTCCTCTTGACATGGTATCAGAGCCATTGTGGCTATAGAGAGCTCGTTGCCAAGGCTGATGGAGAAGAGTATGTGAGAACGCATGGAGAAAGCACCATTCACAAACAACCTAAGATTTCTACAAAGATTTCCATGAAGATAGAAGGCCTCAAAATATTTTCATGACTTTTGCCTTTAGGGTCATCAAGACCTCTATTTTGAGCCCCAAAGGTAAATTGCATAGAAAAACTAGGTTAGTTTGCAAAATCTAGACCTGAATGTAGATGACGATGATAAGGTGGAAGTATGTCTTTCTAATCTAGGAGCTGCATATAAGTAGTGTAGAGCTTGTATATAGACTAGGGAAAATATTTTGAATTTTGTTGATCTCGTGTCCATGTTGATTATTGAAGAACAAAATCTTGGTGAGGACTCAAACTTCCAAGGAAGAACTAATTCTAAGTTGGTATTCTTCTCTGGAAAATAAGGAGGTAGAGGTAGAGGTTTCAAAAGTGGAAGGGAAACAATGACCAAGACCAATGTCAACATGAGAATCGTGGAATAGGTAGAGGAGACCTTTGAGGTAGGGGAGCAAAAGAGTCCGCAAAAATTTCCAAATAGATGATTCAAGTAACGACAGCAAAGGATGTTGGGATGGTGGTAATCCTAGACACTTTGACTGAGGTTGAAGAATAAAAAAATAGAAGGTACATTGAAGATGATTCTAAGAAGTCGTTCATGGTTCAACATCATATGAAGAATACAATGTCTACCGATGTTTCCAAATTGAATGGTATTGTCTGGTATGTTGATTTAGGTACTTCAAATCACATGAACAGTCATGTGAAATGCTTTACAAATTACAAGTTCTTGGATATGTTGAAATAGGTGGTGACACATCACACCCTATTGAGCATATAGGAAACATAGCATTGTCTATGGAGGATGGGAACATTAAACATCTTGCTGATGTGTTGCATGTTCCAAATATAACAAAGAATATAGTTTCTATTGAAAAAATGGTTGACCACGGATTACAAGTCAAGTTCAATGCTGATGGGTTATATCTAGAAAGTATAAACAGGATAGAGGATTGATTGTCGAAGGAAACAAAGTGGGTACATTCACCTTAAATGTGAAAGTTCTTGAAATGAATGAAGCCATGTTTGCAAAAGGTGCAAGAGTTATTTCCAATATCGAAATTTGTCACAAATGAAGTGGACATGCAAACTTGCAGAGGCTTAAATTCATGCATTCAAAGGAGATTCTCAATGGACTACCAAATTTCAAAGTTGTAGAAATGCAAAAGGTATGTTCAACATGTCAATTTGGTAACCACTCAAGAGCGTCATTTTTGCATGACATGCATGTTAGTGAGCACATCTATGGGTGGTCGCAAATTTTATGTTACTTTCATTGATGACCATACATGGAAAGTATGGGTATATTTCATGAAATAGAAGAGTGAGGGATTCAGTTGCTTCCAAAATTTTGAAGCTATGGTGGAAAGGAAAATAGCGAAGTATATTCAAACACTAAGATTTGATGGAGGAGGTGAATATATATCAGATGACTTCAACAACTTCCTAAAAGGTTTTTGGTCGTATATGATATGTACATATGAAATGTTTTGGTTGTATTGCATGTGTATCTTCATTGGATACGCCCTTGAGCAAAAGGGATAAAAATGTTATAACTCACTCATATGATAGGTGAAGGTAAGCAGACATGTGGTGTTTGATGAAATGTTAAGCTTCTATGCACATGTCAAAGATGGAATTATTCCTTAACCAAATGAAAAAGAAAATTCTCAAAAATCAAGTGCATAATTTTAAGTTTTGAGTGGATTGGATACATCACCAACCAATAATTACAAGTAAATTCCATGGAGGAGAAGATTTCATGGAAAGTTGAGTCTAGAAAATTCATCAAATACATCCAAGAAAGTTGAAGAAAAGCTTTATGCTGGTGATAAAACATCTACAGGTTTTGAAGAGGGTGATGGGGATTCAATTGGTTTAGAAAAGAGCCTTGATGAGGAACTCAGATTGCCATCTATGAAGACTCTAGGAGTAAGAAAGGCACATGTTGATGATAGAAGGAGAAGTGACAAAGGACCAAGAAGATCTAGGAAGATGTGGAATTTAGTGTAGCGACTGACATATGAGAGTAACATGGCTCCTCATTGTGCCCACATGACAAAGGTAATAAAAGATGTTGAACCCTCTTGTTCTGAAGATGTAATCGGAAAGTGAGATTGGAAAAAGGATATGGATGAGAAGATGGTTGCACTTTATGGAAACAATACATCGAAGATGGTGCGATTATCACAACGAAAGAAATCCATAGGCTGCAAGTGGGTTTACAAGGTAAAGAAAAATGTTGATGGTAGCATAAGCAGGTACAGAGCATGATTGGTAGAAAAAGGATATGCACAAATGTATGGAATATATTATGAGAAACATTTAGCCCTATAGGTAAAATGACTACTCTCATAATACTTGTTGTAGTAACTACAACAAAAAGATGGGCTTTGCATCAGATGGGTGTGACAAATGCTTTCTGCATCGTGAGCTATAAGAAGAAGTGTACATGAACCAACCACAAGGATAACAAGATTCAAAGCATCCATAATATATTTGCAGGTTACAAAAATCTTGGTATGGACTTAAGCAAGCCCCTTGTGCTTAGCATGAAAGGATTGCTGACTACTTAATTACCATTGGATTTTCTATCTTTGATGTAGATCCTTCATTATATGAAAGGAAAGGTAATAATGGCATCAAGATTGTGGTTATTTATGTTGATGACCTGATTATAGGTATTCATAATGAAGAAACCAGTAAATATGTATTTCAACTCCTTATGCACGAATTTGATATGAAAGATCTTTGTGTTTTGTGCTATTTCTTGGGCATTGAGTTTATACATATAGAAATAGCTATATGTACGTCATAAAGGCAATAAAGCATGGTATGGCTGATTTTGTAAGCCAATTTCTATTCAATTAGATTCGAATTTGAATTTGGATACCCCATCGGGTGAAGCATTGGAAAATGCTACTATGTAGAAGAAATTTGTTGAATGTTTGATATATGTCACAATTACAAGGTCTGATCTAAGGTACACCGTTGGACTTGAAAGTCAATCTATGCGAGTTTCCCAGAAAGCAAATTTAGATGTTCTGAGGTGCACTCTATGTTAGGTGGGTGATACTTTGGATTATGCATTGATTTATGAAGTTGGTATAGATTTTTAGGTTCATGGATACACCGATGTAGATTAGCCTTGTAGTATTCCAGATAAAATATCTACTAGTGGCTTTCTATTCTCACCTGGAAGTGAAGCTATTACATGGAGCAGCAAGAAGCAACTCACTATCGCTTTGTTCAGCATAGAGGCTAAGTATAGAGATGATACAATGGCCACATGTGAAGCTTCCCCATTAGAGATGCTACTTGAAAACTTAAGTGTGGAAGTGCAGAAGCCTATCACTATCTATTGTGATAATCTTAGCAGTATAAAGTTAGCACAAAATGCTCTTTTCCATGCTAGAATAAAGCATATTAAGGTACATTATCATTTCATGAGGGAAAAGCTATTTGGAGATGATATTGACCTTGCTTATGCGAGGAAAGATCAGCAAGTTGTTGATATTTTAACTAAAGTGCTCAGAGCTGAGAAGTTCAAGATGTTTTGGAAGATGCTCGGATTTTAGGACATGACATTGAGCTTTAGGGGGAGTTTTGAGATATCAAGCTCAAGATGTGATGATTTAGGATGACATGTATCAATTTTTCATTTCTTCGCTGTCGGAAGGATTTCCTCACTTGAATTGTCATATGGAAAAATAAAAGTTTTTTGCTTTAGATTTGGTAAAATCATATCTCTCACATATTTTTTTTTATGTATTGGTTTGAATTGACTAACTTTTTCTTATTTCTCTTAGTACCTGCAGGCAATAAAAAAACATGAGGAGTTGGATTAAACAAAGGTTTTCTTATCTAAAAGGGTTTCAAGTTTATAATTGGATACAAGGAAGTATTATGATATATATTATGATCATATGTATGTATATACATGGGTTTGTATCATGTGTTTTTTATAAACCTTAATGTTAATTATAAAGGTGTGATTTATTTTCTTTTATTTGTCCATAAGATAAGTTTAAGTACTTGATGAATACTTATTTTTGCTTTGATATACTTATTTATTTTTTTTCATGAGTTAAAATCATCCTAGCTTACTATAAACCTATTACTTTATCTTAATTGAAACCCATGTGTAAATTTGTGTTTTTAAACCTTTGTTATTTTGAGATCATTGTATATTATTAATGATAATTATAATATATACATTAAATAACTTAATGAATTAAATAATTATTGTATTGTTGTGGTAATATTTTATTATGTAACTTAAGATATGAGTATTAGTAAATTAAGTGTTTATTTTAGTTAAACTAGTTATCTAATAGATGCATGGCTCAAATGAGATGTGTGTTAGTTAAGAACATATGAGTGCTAGATAACTAAGAGTGTATATACGTGTAAAGACCTTCATATTTATATATATAGGTAATGATTAGTATGATTTCTCTTAATGCTCCTCTGTCTGCAGGTGCATAGGAGAGATGAGAGAGAGTCTGTGTGTTTTCTTTAGTCCTTGACTATTGCATGATTCGAGAGAGAGAGTGTGTGTCTGAGAGAGAGATGCAAGTACAACAGTCCATGAAAATGCTTTTAGTCACTCTGTGCAAGCTGAGGAGAGAGTTTCGGGTCTGGTGCCAGTCAGATAGGCTGGGACATCAACGTGTGAGGAAGATGAGGTTCTCAGGCCCCTGGGGAGCTGCTGCATGAGAGAAAGACGGGCTTCTTGGCTCCGTTCTCAGAACCATACGAGCATAGAACTGGCTTCTTAGGACCCCCTTTTGATCATTACGAACATAAAATTGGATTTTCTTCTGTACCCACTGAATCCGTAAGAAAGGCCAATTTCTTGGGTCCTCCCCATGGTGATTTTGAGAGGAAAACCGGGTTTTCTGGTATGCCTGGTGACCAATCAGAGAGGAAAATTGGATTTTCAGATCCTCCACGTGATTATCACAACGGTTTTAGCAATGCTCCATCTGGTGGTCTTAATAGCGTAGAAATGATGAAGGAGAGGGCAAAATAGATTGTTGCACGATTGGTTGGCCAAGACAACAAAAGATCACGCACTGATAATAGTGCAGATGATCAATTTTCTGACAACTCGGGACGTCCCTATGGTACCGCTAACTTGGAGGAGGACTTCTGGCAAGCTATACTCGAGAGAGAGAGAGAGAGAGAATTTCTATGTTCCTAGCTTCCGTCTATATAGGATAAGGGTGATCTTTCTGTGGATTGGAACTCAGGTTTACTGTGGTGCGCATCTTGGAAGCAAGTTAAGAATGCATGTCGTGTGTCTTAGAGAGAGAGAGAGACTTCAGAGCGCAGAAAACGTGAGAGAGAGAAAGCAGCTTCGTTGATGAAGGCCGTAGAAAAGAGGACAGAGCTGCTATTGGCTTCCATGCTCTATTGGATGAAGAAGGCTTGCCACTGTTAGGAATCGCTCTGAACATTTCGTTTGCCTAATGGGAAATGTGAATAATGATAGTGGTGACTGACGCAGATTTAAAGTGTCGCTAGATGTGTGCATATTTTAAATCAGGTCGTAGACTCTAAGGCGGTAGCAAGTCTTGAATAGGCATAAAGAGAGGGAGAAAAGTTTCTGCTAAATCATTCTGTTGTTGAACCTTTTCATACTTATGTCTGTTTTTATTAATAGAAAAGGAAGATGTGGTGAGGCAATACGAGTCAATCAACATCGGATTGTAGAGTATTCATGCATGCATCCAAACTTCATCATCCTCAAAATTGTGCCAAGGAAATAACGAGTTGATATGTTGTCTTCGATTAAGCATCATCTAATTTTGATCGTTATATCGATGATTTCCAACTTTGGAATACAAAGAAGGGGCAGTACATCTATGAATGAACATTTTTTGCAGGACATTAGGGGGGGTTGTTCTCTACAGTCCGTCGCTTTTGGGCAAGGAAGAATTGAAAGGAACTACTAGGTTCATATTAGACCGGGGGGAGGGGGCTTTGATCAGTTGTGTCTGAATGTCTATCTAGATCTATAATCTAGCCTTTTGACTGGAAAGAACCGTAGAGAGAGAGAGAGAGAAAGAGAGATACATAAGTATGAATGTGTGCATGTTTATGTATGCATGTGTATGCATGAGAGCATGTACATGCAGAACTATATGAGTAACATATGCATAAGTGAGAGTAAAGTTTGTATGTTAATTGATGCATGAATATATATGTATTAGTACATGTGTATGCATATGTATTAGAGCATGTATGCATGTGTTGTATATATATATATATATATATATATATATATATATATATATATATATATATATATATATATATATATATATATATATGCGTTTAGAAATATATTTATGTTTTTGTTTACATGCATCAATGAATATATAAGTTGTAAAGTGAAATGCTTATGTATGCATATGTAAATATGTATGTGTGCATGTGAAGTATGTATGCATATGGTATAAGTATATTCATGTTAATATAGGTGTATGTATGCATGTGTGTGCATGAGAGCATGTACATGCATAAGTGTGTGAGTAACATGTGCATAAATGAAAATAGTGCATGTATGCATGAACGAGTGTATGCATGTGCATATGTAAAGGATGTGCTTAAGTATGCATAAGTAGGTATGATTAGCATGAGTAATGAATGTGCACATAAGCATATGAAATAAGAATGCTTGTATATGTATGTCTATTTTTAATAATAAGAATGCATGTGTATGTATGTGCATATCTATCTATATATGATGTGCACAAATGCGTATGCATTAAAGTTAAGAAGTTAGAAGTGTTCGTATACATATTTTAGTTTAGGTTTAAGTTATATATTGAATTTTAAATTTACTTAGTGAGTGTTTTATTTTTACTAAAAGCATACTTATGGCTCCTAATGCTCCTCCGTCTGCAGATCATTGAAGAGATTACAAAGGAGAATACGAAAAAACAAGCATACGAGATTTCAAGATCACAAAATTACGATATTTTTGAACATTGTTTATAAAGTTGTATAGGATTATCTATTAAGAGAATTGTATTAGCACTTATGATAAACTTTTGTATAGGCTTATTGTATAGGCTTAAATAAGATTGATTTTGAAATTTTTCATACTGTTTCTCTGAAAATTAATTGAGATCTTTACTTTTTTATTTCATATGTCCAAAGAGATAGGATCTACAAGTAGTCTAAACTAGTATCTACAAACGATTCTGATATTAAGAATCAAGAATTAGAAAACTTAATAATAGGAACATTGCTTCCGTCTTCAATTGATAGTTCAAATAATAACGAAAATATAGAAGTTGAAATTCTTAAAGATAAAGTAGTTAATGAAACTTTACACACGTTAGATCAGTATCATCTTCTTTCTAGAATTTTACCTTTAATTACCATAGTTTTGCTAGAACCAGAGGACAAGAAAGACTTATTCCCACCTAATTTAGTTAGAAAACCTAATTCAAATCAAATTGACAACAGAAGTTGACTTTGTTAAAGATAAAATTACAAACGAGAACTTAGTTTTGTCTTATCAATTAGAAGCTATAGCAAATTATAGAAAGGCTCGTCCTTACGGTCCTTAGTCTAAATAATTAGTTCTTAATTTGCACTCCCATATATTAGAAACATATAGGTTTTTATCACACCTAAACTGAAAAACCAACCAAAGGCCCTAGGCATACTTAGAAGCATCCTGCGTGCAGTCACACGGTTAGGTTAGCGTGATTCTTGTAGATGAACGTCAGCCTCCCTTCACACCCCTCTACGACAGCTTTGGTGAACCCGATGTGAAATGTGACGATAGTGTGCCTAGGACTTACGTTGCATTTTTAGTTTTAATTTAAATTTCTTCTTCTTGAGCAGGAAAATTGAAGATTGAAGCTGAGACAAAACTGTGGAAGAAGGATTTCCAATTGGTGGAGCTTCGTCGTTTCAAAAGCCCCCCCCTCAACGTTCAAGAGAATCAAGATATATTCATGGTCATTTTAGTTTTGGGTTTGAGATTGTTTTAACGTTTAGTTTAAGTTCTTTGTTTGTAGTTTATGCACATCACTTAAAAAGAAAAGTTGTTTTCATCTACACTAGGATTTAAGCACTTTCATATTAGCATTTAAAGAGTATTTGAATTTTTCTTTTCTATCTAGGAAATATAATTTTTACTTAAAGCATTTAAATATCTGCATTTTGGGAAAAGCCATTATTTTTGCATCATTAAAAAGAAAAGATTTTAAGTTTTGAAAAAGAAAGATTGTTTGTTTGATTTTCATTGCATAAAAAGAAAGCTTATAGCATAAAAATAGTTTAAATTTAGGTTTCTCTTGACTTATAGTTAATGCTTTTATTTCTTCAAAAAAATTAATTTTAAAGAAATTAATAGTAAACTAAAAGACTTAATTCAAGAAAAACATTCGAATGGCATTACACCTCCTTTCATTGTACTGCCAAAAGATTACTAGCTTTTTTGTACTATACTGTTTTAAATGCAGATCTTTTATAAAAATTACCTTATTAAAAAAACCCTTTAAAATTGAAAAAGTTTAAAAAAATTTTTAAATCTCTAAAAAACTTAATTTCAAAAAGAATAAATATTAGAGATAAGTCAAAATTTAGGTTAAAGAAATCAAATAGACTTTAGAAAAAGAAGATTAGAATTAGTAAAGCATAGGACTAGGGTAAAGCCATCCCTGGCTTTATGAACTAGTGATAGATTTAGACAATTTAGAGAGCAATTAGATCCGGCTATTAGGGAACTTCTTCTCTATTCGAAACGTTATCAAGAACGCAAGATGGAGGAGATGTTTAGGAACATGATGATAGAAAAGCAAGGGACACATACAGTCCAAGCTATTCTAAAAGAGAAAGGAAAATTTACCAGATTAAACATTACAGAATACCTGGATGCATTTGAGGAGCAAGTGCAAATCCAGGGATTACCTGAAGATGTGCTAGTTAAATACTTTGGACGTGTAGTTTCTAGTTCAATTCTAGAGTCTATACAAGAACACGCTAAAAAACCTTGGGAGAAATTTAGAAAGGAACTTCATAAAATGTTCTATCTCGAGGATTTTAGCCAACACAGTCGAGAAGGTTTTTTGCGGTGGTTAAACACTGTTAAGAGCAATGAGTCTTTAATCATCTTCACGTTGAGTTTATGAGACGTCTGGCTCAACTTCCTGAAGATGACAGAAATGCTATTAATCCAGATGTAATTATATATTTTCTTAAGATACTTAATCCAGACGATAGTGCTGAAATTGAAAGACGAATAAAAGAGCCAGGAAAAAGGTATGGGCTAACTGATGACTGGGAGAAAGTTAAAAAACAGATAGAGGCTGTTGCTCGAATGAAGGAAAGGCAAACAATTTTGTATGCTAAACCTAATGCTTCGCACCCTAGAGAGACTCCTGCTATAAGGCAAGTTGACATGCCAATGCCTGCTACTACGGCTACAGCTAATAATGCAGCTATCACTAAAGCTCCCATAGAATTTCAACTAGATATTCTATGTAAGCAAATGGAAAATGTTATGAACATGCAAGCATCTCTTTCAAAAGAGGTTGCTAATTTAAATAAACAAGTTTACTCCATGAGCTTTAACAATCCAGGGGCTAGTAGTAGTGGTGCAGGGCAAGCACCACCTAATCAACAAGTTATGCTTGAGTATGTTCCACCACAACCAGTCTTTCAGCTAGTACCACAGCAGGCTCCTCAGGTTGCTGTACAACCATCCTTTCAAAGAACGAATGAGAAAACAAGGACTGGCGTGAAGCGCTGTGTTTGGTGTGATAGTCTAGAGCACGCATCATTTGCTTGTAAAGAGTTCAAAAGTGCTAAGGCGAATCAATTAGTTGTAGAAATAGATAGAAGACTATGTGACTTTAGGTCTCGTCTTCCTTTGTCTGTCAATTGGGTCAAAGGCGGAATGAAAAAGCTTTATGAAAATTTAACAGTATCAGATGCAACTGCGACTACTTTAGCTGCAGGACTAGAGCGGGTCGAGGATAGGCCCTCTTCAACGCCTAGCCAAAATCCATATTCAATAGAGGCACTGGTACGAGCTAGAGACGAGATAATGTATAAGACCGCATGGAAATCTCCTGTAGATCAATCTTCTGTCTTTTCTCACATTGCTAATGTTGAGGAAAAACGGAGACGAGAAGATCAACAGGATGATGTAGAAGAAGGTGATAGGAGGATAACTAGGAGACAAACGAGAGAAGATGAAAAGAAAATTGATAAAAAAGTTCAGTTTGATGAATCAAATTTATCTCAAGAAGAGAAGAGGAAAATGATAAAGGAAGGCAAAAAGCCGACCGATGAAAATGTTCAACCCCAAGAAGAATAGAAGAAAGTGGAAAAAGAAACCTCTAAACCTGAAAATAAACAGGATCAAAAGCAAAATGAAGAGAAGGAAAGAAGAAGGGTAGAAGAGCTCCACGTGCTATTAGGATTTCTGAGCTCGAAAAGAAAAATGATGCTAGGGAGATTTTAAATGACATTCTTCTAAAAAGTCAAGTAACGATGTCACTTGAGCAAGTGTTTTCCATATCGAAACCGGAGTTCAAGGACAGTTTTATTCGACTTATTAGAAGAAGACGCTTTCCTTTGCCACAAGACGAGGATATGCAAGACGTGGCAGAAGAAACCCTAGCTATGAATGATGCAGTTACATTAAGAGAAAGTGACTATGAGGATGATGAAGAATTTACAACAAGAAGTGTAAATAGAAATTTTCTAGGACCTATACAACCTGATGAAGAAATGTTAAAGAGTGAGAGTAAATACAATTCTACCTTCTGGGCAAGAGGCACACCAGAAGTAAAGATTAGAATCGGTGATGAAAAGGATTCTTGTTTAGCTTTGGCTCTCATTAACTCGGGGTCAAAGATAAACGTGATTTCAAAAAAGTTCTTTGACAAATTTAGGTGGCCAATTGATAAAGAGCACGGTTGGCGGATGAGAACAGCTAACAATTGCTCTGGCATTTTGTTGGGTGCATGTGCGAATGTGCCTATTATGATAGGTGGTGTTTCAGAAGAGTTTCACTTCTTCGTTCAAGATAATTGTTCATATGAAGTGATTCTTGGACAGCCATTTATAGCTGAAATGAGGATGGAAACAAAGGAAATGAACTACGGATCAGCGTATGCAAGAATTCGATCCAAATCAGGAATGGATTCTTTGCAAGTTATGACGGTTTACCCGAACCACACTAGAAATAGAAAGAGCTTAAGAAGAAATCCTATTGACTCGGTCAGTCATATATGTGATGATCCACTAACTCTAAGAGAATATGGAGCATACTATGATCAAAATTTCTGCTAGACTCCACTATTGAGCGAGACAATAGTGGACGTTGTTTAGATGTCTCGCCTATCAATGAACATAAAATTGAAAATTACTTAATTTGTACTCATACAACTAGCTTACACTATATTACTAAAGAAAATCTTACAAAAACATTTAGAAACCAAACTGAAAAATATTTCAGAAAAACGGGATTAATTTTAAGTGATGAGAAAATTGAGTGTATAATTGAACTATCAAAAAGTTCCACTCTATTAGAAGAGCTAGAAAGTGTTTCTCATGAAAATTTTGAATCAAATCTGATAATTCTTAACTCTATTCAAGAGTATGAGATTATTAATGAATTTATCTTAGAACATGAAATTAGCATAGAAACTAAATATAAAACTGTAGAAAAGAAAATAAAGCCTGTAGCTCAATCCTTACCCAAAGATAGTCATGACATACTTCGTCGAGTATCAAATGATCCTATTCTTACAGATCGATCTAAGATAGGTCACATATTTACTAATGAGAGTAAGAAGTTTATTAAATTCGGTCATGAATTTCTTTCTCAAATTGAAAAAGAGCAGTTTACCAAGATGATTGTTCATCATGGTAAAGCTTTTTCTTTGTTCCCACATGAGATAGGATGTGCAGATCCAAAGTTAGTACCTCCGATGATTATTTTTACAATACCGCATATTCCTTGGAATCTTCGTCCGATTCTAGTCCCAAAGGCTCATTTACCTGAGCTAATGAGATTGTTAAAGGAGAAGATTGCCATGAGAATCTTGGAACCATCTTCAGCACCATACTCTAATAGGTGGTTCACGGTACCGAAAAATAGTGGGAAGCTATGCTTTATTCAGGATTTGCAGCCTGTGAATAAAGTCACTATTCGGAATGTAGGAACGGGTCCCATTGTAGATGAGTTTGCCGAGGCATTTGCTGGTCACTCCATCTATTCAATGGGAGACCTGTATTCAGGGTATGATCAGTTTCAATTAGCAATTGAGAGTCGAGATGTGACCACGATGAAGACTCCTTTGGGTTTAGTACGTATGTGTACTTTACCACAAGGAGCCACGAATTCTGTGGCACACATGATGAATGCTATGAATCTGGTCCGACATGACTTTATCCCAAAAGTGACGATGTCTTTTATTGATGATATTCCAATAAAGGGGTGTGTGGAAAAAGAAAAGGATGAAAGTTTAGATTCATCTGGTTGTAGAAAGTTTATTTTTCAGCCATATTTCATATTGTGAAAAGATATTTGAAAGATTTGAAGAGGTTGGACTAACTTTTTCCCTAGAGAAATCAGCTTTTGGTGTTAATGAAGTGCTAATAGTTGGGCATTTATGTGGCCATTATGGTCGTAGACCCTATCCAGCAAAAGTTGATGCCATTAGTAGGATTTTTGAGAGATGTCGCAATGTAAGTGAAGTAAGGAGATTCCTAGGTGCATGTGTTTTCTGTGTCATCTGGATCCCTCACTTTGCTCATGTAGCAAATCCGCTTTATGATTTATTGAGAAAAAGAAAGAAATTCTTTTGGACTGATGAGCATCCTAGAACCATGAGGCGTCTAAAGCAATTGCTTATCAATGCTCCTGTTTTGAAACGTATTGACTATACAGGAAATAAGCCTGTAATCCTAACCGTTGACACTAGTCCTAATGGTATAGGCTGGGTCATTGGGCAGGATGATGAGAAGGAGCAAAGGTACGCAGCTCGCTTTGGAGCAAAGATTCTTCATGATACTCAAAAGAATTACCCGCAAATTAAGAAAGAATTGTGGGGATTAGTTACAGCTTTAAAAACAGATAGAGAATACTTTATAGGCGCTAATGTAATAGTAGAGACCGATTGTCTTCCATTAATAGGTTTAATAGCTAATTGTTCATCTCCGGATATAGCCATGCTACGATGGATAGCCTATATTAAATTCATTAATCCTGCTTTTGTTCATATAGCCGGTAAACATAACACCGTTGTTGATATGCTTTCAAGAGCAAAGTTCGATAATGATAGTGAAGCATTAAATAATAATATTAATTTATTAAATTATGAAACATCTATCTATACATATGAAAGATTTAGAGAGTGCGATTATGAAGGAGAGTGGCGAGATATAGGAAACTATCTGAGTTCATTTCAGCCTTCCCCAAGCTGGTCTTCAAATCGATTCCGGAACATCAGGAAGAAGTCTTTCAACTTCTTCTTGAAAGATGGATATGTTTGGAGACATGCTAGAGGAAAGGTTTGAAACCCTCAAAGAGTAATAGGTTTGAAGGTTTTTCAAGTGCAAGTTATGCAAGAGATGCACGAAAGCCTTTGGGCAGGTCATAAAGGTTTTGTAGCTCCGTATGAAAAGATTAGGGAAAGCTATTGGTGGCCGAGAATGTATGTAACTATTAAAGAATTTGTGAGCACTTGTAGTACGTGCCAGTTACAATCCTCTGTTAAGCATAGAGATCCCCTTCGCCTGACCTATCCACCTTGTATTCATTACAAGTGGGTAGTTGACCTTGTGACCATGCCTAAAAGCAGTGATGGTATGAGATACATCGTTCTTGCACGAGAGGATTTGACAAATCACGTTGAAGGTAGAGCGCTTCGTTCCAATACTACTTATAATGTATGCGTATTCCTTTTGGAAGAAGTATTATCCAGATTTGGATATATAGAAAAAGTAGTAGCGGATAGAGGTGAGTTAGATGCGATAGAGGCGAGAGAATTCTTTGCACAACATGGAATTCGATTGTCTCTTACGACTGCCTATAACCTAGAAGCGAATGGTAAAATTGAATGAGGGCATCCTTCCATAGTGAAGGCTATTTCTAAAGCTTGCCACAGAGATATTAGTCAATGGCCAAAATATCTTCCATTTGCCCTTTGGGCTGATCGCATGACGTACACGAGAAGAACTGGTTTTATGCCGGCTGAACTCATGTATTGTCAGAAACCATTATTTCCCATTCATATTCAGATAATTAATTGGATGAATTTAGGTTGGAAAGATAACATTTCAAGACAGGACTCATTAGCATTTAGAATTAAGCAATTAAAACAAGGAAATGAAAATCTTAAAGAAGCAATAAAAAAATTAAAACATCTAAGTTGAAAAATAAATTATATTTTGATAAGAAACATAGACTAAGGCCGCAACCAATAGAGAGTGGTGACTGGGTGCTTGTATATGATAGTACGTTTGATACTCAATACGATGCACGTCGGAAACTAACTAAACGTTGGTTCGGACCTTACGTTGTTGTTTCAGTTTATGAAACAGGTACATATAAATTACATGAATTTGATGGTTCTGTGTTAACAAATTTGATTGCAGGTAAAAGAATCAAGCTCTTTACAAGAAGAGAAAGCAATAAATTTGAATTGGACGAAGACTTCTTGGAGGATGACGATGAAGAAGAATAAAAATGATCAGGTGAAAGAGTTCTAAACTTTACTCATTTTTTAGTTATTATTATGATTTTTTTTAATTGATGCATTTCATGTATAGATATGTACATCTTTTTGATAGGAAAGCAAGATTTTTAAAATTATGAAACAATGAATTTAAAACTGAAGTAGGGATGTGTGAAAAGAGAAGATAAGAATTAGAGACCCTATGGCTTTCATAAGGATAGAAGAGGGAACACTTAACTTGCGATTCCTAGTAGAAGTAAGCTTATTTTATATAGGTAGACTACCTTAACTTCCAAACCATGTCGCTAATGAGATCCTAGTTTCCAATATAGCATTCCTCTAGAACCTCTGCTCTGATTAGGGGTTAAGCCTTTCCCCTTAAAAAAAAAGTTACGAAGAAAAATTAAGAAAAGAGAAAAATGAGAACATCAAGCAGTATATCAATGGCTATTGCAAGATGAGAAAAAGAAAATTAAAAAAAAAGAAAAAGAAAAAGAAAGAAAAGAAAAGAAAAAAGTTATCATGATTCAGTTGTGGTCTCGAAACCACTTCTGAAATTCTATACGGGCAATATGAGGCAGATTTATGCTATAGAGGAATTAGTTAGATGCATCTTATGGCGAGTGACTAGGTAATCAGGGATAGATCATTTATATAAAATATTTATTACTTTTGAACGGGTTAATAGAAGACCAAGTACCACAACTGTCTGCTTGATTTCTATGGGACTTTCTAAAACTTGTTTTCAATTTCATGCATTGAACGAAAATGTTTATGATTCAAGTTTGCATAATTTTAAAAGGCTTTTCTTAACTATCAGAAGATGTACTTACCTTTAGGAGCATATTTCATATAAGTTTGAAAATAGTTTAAGAAATATTTTCTGAAAGAATTTGATACTGCTTTCCTATTGAACTGCAGGTTGGTCCATTGAGGGCGATGTCCAGGTTTGGTGGGGGCAGATGTCGGAAGGATTTCCTCACTTGAATTGTCATATGGAAAAATAAAAATATTTTGCTTTAGAGTTCGTTAAATGATACCTCTCACATATTTTTTTTATGTATTGGTTTGAATTGACTAACTTTTTCTTATTTCTCTTAGTACCTGCACGCAATAAAAAAAACATGAGGAGTTGGATTAAACAAAGGTTTTCTTATCTAAAAGGGTTTCAAGTTTATAATTGGATACAAGGAAGTATTATGATATATATTATGATCATATGTATGTATATACATGGGTTTGTATCATGTGTTTTTTATAAACCTTAATGTTAATTATAAAGGTGTGATTTATGTTCTTTTATTGTCCATAAGATAAGTTTAAGTACTTGATGAATACTTATTTTTCCTTTGATATACTTATTTATTTTTTTTCATGAGTTAAGATCATCCTAGCTTACTATAAACCTATTACTTTATCTTAATTAAAAGCCATGTGTAAATTCGTGTTTTTAAACCTTTGTTATTTTGAGATCATTGTATATTATTAATGATAATTATAATATATACATTAAATAACTTAATGAATTAAATAATTATTGTATTGTTGTGGTAATATTTTATTATAATTCTAACTAAAATTCTACATGTGAATAACTTAAGATAAGAGTATTAGTAAATTAAGTGTTTATTTTAGTTAAACTAGTTATCTAATAGATGCATGGCTCAAAGACATGTGTGTTAGTTAAGAACATATGAGTGCTAGATAACTAAGAGTGTATATACGTGTAAAGACCTTCATATTTATATATATAGGTAATGATTAGTATGGTTTCTCCTAATGCTCCTCTGTCTGCAGGTGCCTACGAGAGATGAGAGAGAGTCTGTGTGTTTTTTTTAGTCCTTGATTGTTGCATGATTCGAGAGAGAGAGTGTGTCTGAGAGAAAGATGCAAGTACAATAGTCCATGCAAATGCTTTTACTCACTCTATGCAAGCTGAGGAGAGAGTTTCGGGTCTGGCGGCAGTCAGATAGGCTGGGACAGCAACGTGTGAGGAAGATGAGGTTCTCAAGCCCCTGGCGAGCTGCTGCATGAGAGAAAGACAGGCTTCTTGGCTCCGTTCTCAGAACCATACGAGCATAGAACTGGCTTCTTAGGACCCCCTTCTGATCATTACGAACGTAAAATTGGATTTTCTTCTGTACCCACTGAATCTGTAAGAAAGGCCAATTTCTCGGGTCCTCCCCATGGTGATTTTGAGAGGAAAACCAGGTTTTCTGGTATGCCTGGTCACCAATCAAAGAGGAAAATTGGATTTTCAGGTCCTCCATCTCATTATCACAACAGTTTTAGCAATGCTCCATCTGGTGGTCTTATAGCATAGAAATGACAAAGGAGAGGGCAAAATAGATTGTCGCACGATTGGTTGGCCAAGACAACAAAAGATCACGCATTGATAATAGTGCATATGATCCTTTTTTTGGCAACTCGGGATGTCCCTATGGTACCGCTAATCTGGAGGAGGACTTCTGGCAAGCTGTACCCGAGAGAGCGAGCGAGAGAGAATTTCTACGTTCCTAGCTTCCGTCTATATAGGCTAAGGGTGATCTTTCTGTGGATTGGAACTCAGGTTTACTGTGGTGCGCATCTTGCAAGCAATTTAAGAATGCATGTCGTGTGTCTCGAAGAGAGAGAGAGAGACTTCAGAGTGCAGAAAATGTGAGAGAGAGAAAGAAGCTTTGTTGATGAAGGCCGTAGGAAAGAGGACAGAGCTGCTCTTGGCTTCCATGCTCTGTTGGATGAAGAAGGCTTGCCACTGTTAGGAATCGCTCTGAACATTTCGTTTGCCTAATGGAAAATGTGAATAATGATAGTGGTGATTGACGCAGATTTAAAGTGTCCCCAGATGTGTGCATATTTTAAATCAGGTTGCAGACTCTAAGGTGGTAGCAAGCCTTGAATATGCATAAAGCAAGAGAGAAAAGTTTCTGCTAAATCATTCTGTTGTTGAACCTTTTCATACTTATGTCTGTTTTTATTAATGGAAAAGGAAGATGTGGTGAGGCAATAGGAGTCAATCAACATCAGATTGTAGAGTATTCATGCATGCATCCAAACTTCATCATTCTCAAAATTGTGCCAAGGGAATTACGAGTTGATATGTTGTCTTTGATTAAGCATCATCTAATTTTGATCGTTATATCGATGATTTCCAACTCTGGAATACGAAGAAGGGGCAGTACATCTATGAATGAACATTTTTGTAGGACATTAGGGGGGGTTGTTCTCTATAGTCCGTCGCTTTTGAGCAAGGAAGAATTGAAAGGAACTACTGGGTTCATATCAAACTAGGGGGGGCCTTTGATCAGTTGTGTCTGAATGTCTATCTAGATCTATAATCTAGCCTTTTAACTGGAAAGAACCGTAGAGAGAGACAGAGAGAAAGCGAGATACATAAGTATGAATGTGTGCATGTTTATGTATGCATGTGTATGCATGAGAGCATGTACATGCATAAGTATATGAGTAACATATGCATAAGTGAGAGTAAAGTTTGTATGTTAATTGATGCATGAATATATATGTATTAGTACATGTGTATGCATATGTATTAGAGCATGTATGCATGTGTTTTGTGTGTGTGTGTATATATATATATATATATATATATATATATATATATATATATATATATATATATATATATATATATATATATATATATATATATATATATATATATATATATATATATATATGAGTTTTGAAATATATTTATGTTTTTGTTTACATGCATAAAAGAATATATAAGTTGTAAAGTGAAATGCTTATGTATGCATATGTAAATATGTATGTGTGCATGTGAAGTATGTATGCATATGGTATAAGTATATTCATGTTAATATAAGTGTATGTATGCATGTGTGTGCATGAGAGCATGTACATGCATAAGTGTGTGAGTAACATGTGCATAAATGAAAATAGTATATGTATGCATGAATGAGTGTATGCATGTGCATATGTAAAGGATGTGCTTAAGTATGCATAAGTAGGTATGATTAGCATGAGTAATGAATGTGCACATAAGCATATGAAATAAGAATGCTTGTATATGTATGTCAATTTTTAATAATAAGAATGCATGTGTATGCATGTGCATATCTATCTATATATGATGTGCACAAATGCGTATGCATTAAAGTTAGGAAGTTAGAAGTGTTTGTATACATATGTTAGTTTAGGTTTAAGTTATATATTGAATTTTAAATTATTTAGTGAGTGTTTTATTTTTACTAAAAGCATACTTATGGCTCCTAATGCTCCTCTGTATGTAGATCATTGAAGAGATTACAAAGGAGAATACGAAAAAAAAAGCATACGAGATTTCAAGATCACGAAATTACGATATTTTTGAAGATTGTTTATAAAGTTGTATAGGATTATCTATTAAGAGAATTTTATTACCACTTATGATAAACTTTTTTATAGGCTTATTGTATAGGCTTAAATAAGGTTGATTTTGAAATTTTTCATACTGTTTCTTTGAAAATTAATTGAGATCTTTACTTTTTTATTTCATATATCTAAAGAGATTGGATCTACAAGTAGTTCTAAACTAGTATCTACAAACGATTCTAATATTAATAATCAAGAATTAGAAAACTTAATAATAGGAACATTGCTTCCGTCTTCAATTGATAGTTCAAATAATAACGAAAATATCGAAGTTGAAATTATTAAAGATAAAGTAGTTAATGAAACTTTACACACGTTAGATTACGATCGTCTTCTTTCTAGAATTTTACCTTTAATTACCATAGTTTTGCTAGAACCGGAGGACAAGAAAGACTTATTCCCACCTAATTTAGTTAGAAAACCTAACTCAAATCAGATTGACAACGGAGAAGGTGACTTTGTTAAAGATAAAATTACAAAGGAGAACTTAGTTTTGTCTTATCAATTAGAAGCTATAGAACTCGTCCTTACGGTCCTTAGTCTAAATAATTAGTTCTTAATTTGCACTCCCATATATTAGAAACATATAGGTTTTTATCACACCTAAACTGAAAAACCAACGGAAGGCCCTAGGCATACTTAGAAGCACCCTGCGTGCAGTCACACGGTTAGGTTAACGTGATTCTTGTAGATGAACGTCAGCCTCCCTTCACACCCCTCTACGACAACGTGGATATACGTCAAGGATACTTCATTGAGTGTTACTAGATTTATCTATTGAGCGTGATGGAATTTTTTTTTCTTACCACCTCACTCATTTGTAGACATTAGGATTTTCCTTACATACTCTCCTTTACATATTGCACTTTTTGTATTGTTGTTTTAGGTCATTATTGTACATACCTTTTATGTAATAGAAGAAGAAGAAGAAGAAGAAGAAGAAGAAGATCATTCTTCTTTGCCTCAATCTCTATGTGTGTGCGCCTCTTTGATTGTGGGAGTGTGTGTGTGATCTCTATTGCTGATCTCATTTTTCTTGAGATTTTTTGGTGTACCTACAAGGTTTCATGGTCATTGGCGTTGTGTACAAAAAGATATGAGAAAATCTATTTGGTTGTGATTCCATCTTCATTCTCTTGCAAGCTTGAGATCATTCTCCTTGAATTCTTATGCATATTCCACACGATATATTACTTTTTTTTTATGAAACATATTGTAATATTTTAGTCCTCATTTCAGTTGAATGTGTCCCATGTTCTAAGTTCTAGGTAAATCTTAATTTACTTTCTTTCCTAAATAGAATATTTTATGTACATGAGAAACAATTGGAATTTATCTCTTTTAACATAGAGTTTTGAGATTCATGTTTTAAAGTAACATAAGGGTATTATTGAATATATTGGATGTTCTTAGAGTCTACTATGGATTCAAAGTGTTACTTAGGCTATTCTATGGGAGGTTGTTGTTAGGACCCTCTCATCTCTACATAGTGTCCAACACTCATCATAGTTTTATCAAAGCATAGCCATAGATTTGACATTATGGGTGATGAATTCCCCTCATCAAATGGCATTTTGGATTGGAGAAACTACTCAAAGTGGGTTTGAAGTATAAAGCCTTACTTGCAAGGGAGAAACCTATATGGATACATCTCCAGAGATAATTTGATGACTATACATAGAACAAAAGTACAACCAACTCATGAGGAGAAGGAAAGGTTAAACACATGATGCAGAGAGGATGCTTAAGCAAGTTCATATATTATAATATCTTCTTTCATTTCTTTTATTCATCATATTTCTAATTTTTAGACATCACAATAGACATGGAATGATTTGGAAGCATTCTTCTCTTGAAGCACCAAGGCTAGGAAGAACCAATTATGGATGGAGTTCACAACAACCAAGAAGCATCCTAAGCAAAGTATCAATGAATTTTTCACCAAAAAGGACATTGCAACCCAATTAGAAAGCATTGGAGAGATCATAGATGAAGATTCGATATGAAGGCAAGTCATCAATCAAATCAAGGCGGTTGAAACATAGGAAGCTTTCACTACTACCATGGACTCATACATGGATATGTAGCTACTAGATTTTAATAACTTCGTGGGACAAATCTTCAATCATGAGGCACAACATATGAATAATGATGAGAATAAAAAGTCTAATCAATATTGATGATGAAGGAAGCACTTCCCAAGCTAACTTCATAGGTATAGGTAAAAGTTCAAGAAGAAGGGTAGAGGAGGTAGACAAGGTAGGGGTATATCTCAACTCTGGGACTCACTGGTGTACATCAGAGATCTCTTTTGGTCCACTCTTTGCACTTAGTTGCTACAGGCATATTGTAAGAGGTCATTCTGTGGTGAGGATATAGAGCATGGGCTTCCTAGTGAATGGCTATTAGAACTATAGTGTGATTGAGGCAAATATGTGTGTATGTATTTATGTATATGAATATGTATATATGTATATTTGCATGCCTGCACGTATAAATGCATTAATGTATGTGAATATGTATGTATGCAATTCTGTGCATGCATGCATGTTGGTACATATGTGCATGTGTGTGCATATCCATATGTATGTATGCATTTATTTATTCATGTATTTATGAACGTTTGCACATATGAATATATGTACATATTTATATATCTACGCATGTATGTATGCATGTATGTCTATATGTATGTACGCATGTATGAATGTATATATGTGTACATGTATGAATGTATATATGTATTTTTATTTATGTTTACATTCGTCTGTATGTATGTATGCATGTATTTGTGTATGTACGGATGTATGTATGTATGAATGAATATACTTATGTAATTATATATTTCTGTATGTGTGTATGCATGGATGCATGCATATATCTATGTATGTATTGATGTATATATGTATTTATGTATGTATGTAAGGGTGCGCACACATCGATATCTATGTGTGTGTATCTATGTATGTTTGAGTAGGCATTCTAGATATATGTGTGTGTATCTATGGTGGAAGGAGAGAAAACGATTAAGAGCTAGACAGCGAGGGATACACAGAGAGAGAGAGAGAGCCGGATTGTCACAATGTGAGCATATAAATAGGCTAAATATGATTCAAAACTACTAGGAATCATGGAGTAAGGATATGAGGCAGACGAGATCGGGCTATGTAGTATGTGTGAGTATTTAATCAGACGATACGTCAAATAGATATCACAGCTTTTTGTTTATTGTAATAAATTTCTTCCTACATTTTCTACTGTGTCAATCGGAATGCCGTGTGTTGAATGACCTTTAGCTTTCTTGTACGATATGAGATCATTTGTTAATAATCATCATACATCGATTTGTATTGGAAGAAGATACTGTTTGACGTAATGATTACAATTTATTCTCAGCACAGTCCCTCTAATTTATGTGGCTTTTCAACTTAATTTGAACGGTGTGTATGAAGAACTCTTTGTTCACTTTTGTGATTGAAAAAAAGAATAAAAAACAGAAAATAGATGAAAACGACAAGAAAGAGGAAATAGATGGATACTCTTCGTGCGGAAATAGTTTTTCAAGAAAGAAATAGCTCGTGCAATTTTAATTGGCTAAATAACGTTTTTATGAAATGAAGATGTACTCGATAATTTAGCTAAATGACACGATTCTTGGAAATCGACAGAAGTGATCTACACCTCTAACGACTTAAGAAGTGATTATTAGATATCGTAATTCATAAGAAATGATGAAATACTTCATATTCGAGCTTTCATTAGACTTGATGAGAAAACGGATTTCCCTCAATACTCCATAGCTGGTGACAATTCTGAGATCTTTATTAGATGTGGCTCTTGTGGGAACTTTGTAAGATGTTCCCGTTCAAATATTCGTAATGGTGAAATATAGATATTAACTATGTTCTTAAGGACATTGAACTTATACTTTCAAACGATTGCCTCATAAAACATCTATTTTGTTTCATAATTGTCTTGGGGGTTAGGTCTTCGAAGTACTATTTTCATTAGCCTTGAAAGTTAAAATAGAAACCCAAGCATAAGAAGCAACCTCCTCCACTTTGAAAGGGTTAATGCCAAGTAGGTCGTGAGAATTAAATCCACACCTATAATCAATACTACTCAATACTCTAAAATTTAAAAATGAATATTTTTATAATCACTCCTACACAATACATTGAAATTAAAAAATGAATATTTTCTGATATAAGAATGCTTTCTTTGTGGTCTATTCTCTTAGAGTGTGCTTGAATTAGTTCAAAATATGAATGAATGGAGGCTTAGTATCCATGGGACCTCATGGGATCTCAGAAAGTAAGCATTGGATATCTTGCATGACTAGGGTTACAAAGCTTGGAGTTTCATTAGGTCTTAGGTTTAGAGGAGGCAACGCGAAGGCCCAACCAAGAGATTAGTTTGAAAAGCGGTGTGGAAGCGATTCTTGGTGGATCAATTCGATCGTCTCGCTAACGGCGCACACAGGGTGACTATGCAGAACAAGTATAATTTCCCTAAGGTCCGTAGGGCAGAGCGTTTCTATATCTTTCCACTACATCTAAATAAGATGGTAAGATAAATTTCTCACTAACTACCTGATCTTTAATAATTTCTATTACATTTAGATTTTCTTGGGAATTTTCAGTGTTTCTAGCTATGGATGGACGGAAAAGATTTTCACTATTTTCAGTACTAGGTGGATCAAAGGAAATTAATGGTAATGTTCTAGATAATATTCGATCAAATTCTCTTGAAATCAAGGTTTCTTCTACAATCTTACCTTCAACTAGTTCTTTATTTTTTGTATCATTAACTTCAACAGGTCTAGGAAATAATAATTCAAATGTAGATGGAGGTAAAAAGGTATTACTAGATGAAGCCTCTTTAGACATAAAGATGTAATGAAACTAGATTAATGATAGATTTCCTATACAAAGCTATAAGAAACTGTTCATAAAAATGATATCCTATACAAACTAAACAATAGATTTTCAGCTAAGAAGATTCTTTCCACACTTCAAATCTTCAGTTCATCTTCAACAGGGCTGCATATCATCTGAAAAATCACATGAGAAATATAAGTATACTTTTATAAAAGATTAACACTCATTTAAAACTTAACATATTTAAAAAACTTTTAGTTTAATATAACATAATGAACTTTTCTAAAACATATATATATTAGTACATACATTTATTTTAACATACAGATTGCAATAAAATATTACTTTCATACATTACTTTAAGTATACATCATAAAAATAATATCTATACATAGCTTCTTAAGGTTATACATATTCATACATATTACATATTCTTACATACATCACATGCATACATGCATACTAATATACATGCATGACATAACATACACTAACATAAATAAACATGCATACATAGCATGACATGCATACATACATGCATAAATGAACATGCAAACATAACATGACATGGATACACACATGCATAAATAACTTACACTAACACACATATGCGTGAACATACATACACATGCATACATGCACATGCATAAATGAACATGCAAACATACCATGCACTAACATAACTCACATGCATACATGCACATCCATACATGACATACATGCACTAACATAAATCTCATGCATACATGCACATGTATAAATGAACATGCATACATAGATTGCACTAACATAAATCTTATGCATGCATGCACATGCATAAATGAACATGCATACATAGCATGCACTATCATACACTTACATGTACTAGCTGCATACATATATGAACATGCTTGCACTAACATACACACATGCATACATGCACATGCACTAGCACACATGCATGAACATACATGCACAAACACACAACATGCAAGCACTAATATCTAAGATACATGCATTAACTATCCATACATTTACATAAATAACATTCCCTAACATACATCTAACATTCATTAACATACCTAACATTTACATGCATTTCCTAAAATCTAGCATGCACTACCGAACTTCTAACGTCTAACATGCATTACCTAATTTCTAACACCTAACATGCATTACCTATCATCTAATATGCATACATTAACTAATATGTCTAACATTCAACAAGGGTACATGCACTAACACCTAACATGGGCACATGCTATTAGTAAATGCATTTCTAATAAATTTCTATCAAGCTAAGGGTTGAGAAAGTTTGGATAAAGGGTACGGAAAAAAAAGGATAAGTGAATGGATAAGGAGAAGGTTAGATAAAATAATGGAATCTGTGAGAAAAATAAGGGTTAAAGCTGAATGGACCCTCCTTCTTGTAACCTGAAACTCATAAAAGAAGTTTAGGAATTCAAATCATATATATGAAACCAATTTAGATAAATAAACACACACATACATCCTTCATACCAACATACCATTCATGTCATTCATCCTAAACAAACATATTCAATAGATATGCATATCACAATAACATTAAAATATAATGAACCTAAAATAAAACACTTTAACACACACACACATACATACATAAATACATATACTTATATTAAAAAAAATACATATATTAACACATAGATATATACTAAGACATATATATTCACATACATGTAAAAATACATATACATACATAAATATATATATTCTCATACACAAAGACATATACTTTTTCATAATTAAGTATTTAAGTCATATAACTCTAGTACAAATTTAATAACTGTTTTTTATATTAATATATAGAATAACCATATAATATATATATTACGTAAACTACCCTCCATTTCATACCAACATACCATTCATGTCATTCATCCTAAACAAACATATTCAGTACATATGCATATCATAATAACATTAAAATATAATGAACCTAAAATAAAACACTTTCACACACACACACACATACATACATAAATACATATACTTATATTATAAAAAATACATATATTAACACATAGACATATATTAAGACATATATATTCACATACATGTAAAAATACATATACATACATAAATACATATATATTCTCATACACAAATACATATACTTTTTCATAATTAAATATTTAAGTCATATAACTGTAGTATAAATTTAATAAATATTATTTATATTAATGTAGCACCGCACGACCCTCTCTCTCTCTCTTCCGTCTCTACCCCCCATACCTGCTAGCCCCACAAACCCCGCCCCTCATCACCCCTCCCTCCTCCATAGCCCCCGCGGCCCCCTCTCTATCTCTCTCCGCAACAACCTCCGGCGCTTATACTGATGCTCATACCGACGCTTATACCAAGGCAACTTTTAACCGGGCTCGAGAACAAAAATTCGACATCTACTTGCATTTTGAACCAAATTCGAGTTTGCGTGCATGAACTACATTCCGAACCTATTGTCTACACACATCTCTCTCTTTCTCTCTCTCTCTCTCTCTTTCTCTCTCTCTCTCTCTCTTTCTCTACATCTCTGTTTCTCTAGATCTCAAATTTTGGTAAGATTTGCACATACTGTAGCACCCTTTCTCTTTCTTTGTGTTTTCCCTTTTCTAATTTCTCTTCTCTTTCGTTTTGCAGGAGCTTTTTGGCATCAAATCTTTGGAATTCGATGAAGGGCAACATTAAGTGGACCTTGATGACAATGCTCCAAACAATTACATCGATGTAAGTGATTGTTTTGTTTTCGATTGATATAGAGTGAGATAGAGAGAGAGATGAAAGAAAGAGAGAGATCTAGAGAAATATATATATATATATATATATATATATATATATATATATATATATATATATATATATATATATATATATATATATATATATATATATATATATATATATATATATATATATATATATATATGTATATATATATAGAGAGAGAGAGAGATAGAGAGAGAGAGAGAAAGAAAGAGAGAGAGATCAAAGAGAAAGATAGAGAGAGTGAAAGAGAGAGAGAGAGATGAAATAGAAAGAGAATGAGATAGAGAGAGAGATGCATACATACATACACACACATATGCATACACATACTCACATACATATTACACACACACTTGCATATTACATATACACTCACATACATATTACATACACACGTGCATATACATATTACATACTCACATGCATACACACATATACATACATACATGCATATTACATACAAACATGCATATTACATACACACATGCATATGAGATACACACATGCATATACATACACACACAGATTCATTCTCATACTCACATACATACATACATGTATACACACATATACATACACACGTGTACACACACATGTATACATACACACATGCATATGCATACATACATACACACATATTTGCATGTACACACACACATACATACATACATACACACATGCATATTACATACACACTCACATATGTATACACACACATATGTGCATACACATGCATATGCATACATACATACACACACATATGCATGTACACACACACATACATACATACGCACATGCATATTACATACACACACACATATATATACACACTCACATATGTATACACACTCACATATGTATACACACACATGCATACATGCACATACACATACACACACATCACATATACATACACACATACACACATATACATGTTTTAGGGTTAGGGTTTTAGGCTTAGGGTTTATGAATTTCTCTTTTCTTTTGTTTTGCAGGAGCTTTTTGGCATCAGTTCTTTGGAATTCGAGGAAGGAAAACATTAAGTGGACTTTGACAACAACGCTCCAAACAATTACATCGATGAAAGTGATTTGTTTTGTTTTCGATTGATATAGAGTGAGATAGAGAGAGAGAGAGAGAGAAAGAGAGATGAAAGAAAGAGAGAGATACATACACACATATTTGCATGTACACACACATACATACATGCATACACACATGCATATTACACACACACACATATATAAATACACACTCACATATGTATACACACACATATGTGCATACACATGCATATGCATACATACATACACACACATATGCATGTACACACACATACATACATACACACATGCATATTACATACACACTCACATATGTATACACACACATATGTGCATACACACATGCATATGCATACATACATACACACATATGCATGTACACACACACATACATACATACACACATGCATATTACATACACATGCACATATTAATACACACTCACATGTATACTCACTCACATATGCATACATGCACATACACATACACACACATCACATATACACACATATACATGTTTTAGGGTTACGGTTTTAAGATAAGGGTTTTTGAATTTCTCTTTTCTTTTGTTCTGTAGGAGATTTTTCGCATTGATTCTTTGGAATTTGACAACAGACGATGTCAATTGGGCTTTGATGAGAGCATTCAAAATAATTACATCGATGTAAGTGATTGTATTGTTATTCATTATAAATAGAGATAGAGAGAGAGAGATTAAGAGAGAGAGAGAAAGAGGGAGAGAAAGAGATGAAAGAGAGAGAGAGAGAGATAAAGAGAGAGATATAGATAGAGAGAAAGAGAGAGACATAAAGATACATACACACAGATGCATACATATTACATACACATATGTATATGCAAAGAGAGAGACATAGAGATACATACATAGAGATGCATACATATTACATACACATATGCATATGCAAAGAGAGAGACATAGAGATACATACACATAGATGCATACATATTACATACACATATGCATATGCATATGCATACATACACATACACACATATTCATGCACACACGTGTACACACACATGCATACATGCATATACACATACACACACATCACATATAAATCCACACAAACACACATTTACATGTTTTAGGGTTAGGGTTTTAGGATTAGGGTTTTTTACTTTTACACATATACACACATAATACATACACACATGCACACATATACACATGCATACACACATACACATACACATACACATACACATACACATACACATACACATACACATACACATACACATACACATACACATACACATACACATACACATACACATACACATACACATACACATACACATACGCACATACACATACGCATACACATACACATACACATACACATACACGTACACATACACATACACGTACACATACAGATACACGTACACATACACATACACGTACACATACACATACACATACACATACACATACACATGCACATACACATACACATACACATACACATACACATACATACATACACATGCATACATACATATAGACACATATACATACATACATGCATACATACACACATACACATAGAGATAGAGTCACACGCAAACACATGCATACATACACACACGTGACATATACATACACATATATGCATGTTTTAGGGTTAGGGTTAGGGTTTTTGGCTTTTACATATATACACACATACACACACACATATACATGCACACACGTGTACACACACATGCATACATGCACATACACACACATCACATATACATCCACACAAACACACATATACATGTTTTAGGGTTAGGATTTTAGGATTAGGGTTTTTTACTTTTACACAGATACACACATAATACATACACACATGCACACATATACACATGCATACACACATACACATACACATACACATACACATACACATACACATACACATACACATACACATACACATACACATACACATACACATACACATACACATATACATACACATACACATACACATATGCATACACATACACATACATACACACACATGCATACATACATACAGACACACATACATACATACATACATACATACATAAATACATACACACATACACATAGAGAGAGAGAGAGTCACACGCACACACATGCATACATACACACACGTGACATATACATACACACATATGCATGTTTTAGGGTTAGGGTTAGGGTTTTGGGCTTTTACATATATACACACATATACACATATGAACACATAATACATATGCACATACACATGTATATACACATGCATACACATTTACACACACATACATGTTTTAGGTCTAGGTCTTCAGAATTAGGGTTTTAGGATTTTTACATAGATACACATATGCATACACACACACATACATATATATATATATATATATATATATATATATATATATATATATATATATATATATATATATATATATATATATATATATATATATATATATATATATATATATTCACCTACACATATACATATACAAGCATACACAGATACACCTGTTTTAGGTTTAGGTATTTAGGATTAGGGTTTTATGGTTTTTACACATGTAGATAAATATTTACACATATAAAAATATACACACATAATACATGTACACATACACATGTATATACATAGGCAGAAACATATATACATGTGTTCTAGTTGTTGTTCATAAATATCATGTCTATGTGTCCCATTTCTTTGTACACGATTCATGATTCATTTTGCTCACATCTTTTGTATTTGATAGTATGTTTTACTTTATCAAATCATTTTTTTGTTTGCTTGTCATACATGTCACATGGAGTTGGGTTTTTCTTGGGCAGAGTGGATTGTCTTTTGCTACACAACAGCATGGGAATGTTGTTGTAGCAAGAGACAACACACTATGCCCAATACAATTTGGAAGATATGGTCGTCGGTATAGGCGACGGTATAAGCGTCGGTATCCACAAGCACATAATGATGCTTATACCGACTATTTTGGCCAGGGGCATACCATGGCTTATACCGTCGCTTATACCGTCGCTTTTACCGATGCATATACCGACGCTTATACCGACGCTTTGGTTCCGATGCCTACACTGACCCTTACACTGACGTCAGTGCAAAATCGTGCCCGTTCATTTTCCTCGATAGAAGCCTCGCTATACGCCTGATATTTTGTAGTGTATGTAGAAGGGTCCTCTCTTAGCACTCTATGGATACAAGCCTACTCTAGGAAGTCACTCTGTGATGTGGATACAGAGGGTGGGCTTCCTAGTGGAGGGCTAATAGCACTATAGTGTGAAGAGAGTGGCCTGGCTTTGTCTTTCAGTGTGAGTCACCGGTATTTTTATGCTCTCTTCCTTAGAGCAATTCTTTAGACTTTGTATTGATCCGTGCTAATCTCCACCTAGCTCTGTTCATTGTTTGGATTGGACGAATGGCTTGTAATGAATTTGTTTAGTTCTGGAGTGACATGCTAGCCTAGAGCATCAACTTTAGAGCATTTCCTTTGCCTATGTTGTAATCATCCATTCGAACTAAGGAGTGATTGGGCGGATACAAAGTGTGGGCTTCCCAGTGGAGGGCTACTAGCACTAGTGTGAAGAGAGTGGCCTGGCTTTGTCTTTCAGTGTGAGGTAGTGGTATTTTTATGCTCTTTTCCTTAGAGCAATTCTTCAGACTTTGTATTGATCCGTGCTAATCTACATCTAGCTGTGTTCATTGTTTGGATTGGACGAATGGATTGTAATGAGTTTGTTTAGTTTGGGAGTGGCATGCTAGCCCAGAGCATCAACTTTAGAGCATTTCTTTTGCCTATGTTGTAATCATGCGTTCGAACTAAGGAGTGATTGGTCTTCCTTTATTATTAGTTTTCATTAATATTTTCTTGAGTATTCACAACTCTGTGCAATCATTGATATCTACCTACTCACAGAAGTGTTAAAGGGTATATTTCCCTAAGGAGAACCTCCCTTGAGTAGGTGAAGTAATGGAGTGCTTGCTGCATGCTTCTGTTAAAAGTAGATACCCCAGTACCTCCTCTACAGTTTGGCATGCACGGTGGGACACTTGCATTTCTGTGAGAGGCCCTGAGGATAGTAAATAGTCCTCTTTTTCAGTATTTTTTTCCCTATTATATTTGCAAGTAGGTACATGACCCATACACGAGTAGATAAGGAGCCTCTTCGTTTATGAAGGAGCCTTAACAAGTCAGCTATATCTTCGACTAGTGAACCTACCTCCCCTCTGCCCTCCTTGAATTTATCTATTGATTTGGTGGTGACACCATTGTTGAAGGAGAAGCATAGGAGAACCTTAGATTTCTCCTCAGATACGTCAGAGGAAACACGAGTGCAAATGGAGGATCTCTCTCATTTACTCTCTAGACTCAATATCAAGTTCCCTACCTTCAAGGGACAAGCTTATGAGGATGGTAATGATCATGTGAGGAGACTCATCTCCTTATGCCATGGAGGAGGTCTACAGAATAGAGAGGATGCAATGCTAGTACTCTTCCCATCCACGTTGGAAGGCCTTGCTGACAAATGGTACAGTCAATATGCAGATGGCCATTTTGCTACATGGGAGGCTCTGAAGATGGCATTCTCATAGACATTTTGACCTAGTGACTCCTTGGAAAGAGATCTAGACCAGCTCAAGAATCTAAAGCTAAGATCAGGTGAATCCTTTCATGAACTTCACACTAGAACAAAAGAACTTGTTGCACGTCTGCCACATGCTCCAGGTGACTTCTTGGTTAAAAAATGGATAGAAAAAGCTCTACCCAAGTGATCTTAATAGAAGTTACATGAGCCTCTTAGATTGGATGCAACCCTCAATGATTTCGTTGCAGCAGTATCACGCATCGAAGAAGCTAGGCAACATTTTGAAGGGGATACACAATCAAATTATGCTACAGAACTAGACCCTATTGGGCAACTGAGGAAGGAACTAGAGGCGTTGAGAATGCAACAAAATCAACAAGAAGAGAAGGTCTTGCCACCAGTGCATCGCACTAATGATGAAGTATCCCAACTTTGTCGTGAGTTGGAAGATTTGCGGACCACTCAAGATGTACGAAGACAGATGTGGTGTACAATATGTAACAACAATGGACATTCCAATGCTGATAGTCTTAACAAGGTAAGCTATCAATTTTGTGGAAAGGATGGTTATGAAGCTAGAGACTGCTACTACCTCAAGGGTACACAGCAACAAGGTAACCCTCAAGCTTTGGATTCATATTATGCTAGTACTTCAAATGCACGTTATAGAGAGAAAAATCGTACGAAAAAGCCTAGATATAATAGACCATTGATGTGTTATCGCTGTTGTGAGTATGGCCATATGCAAAATAGGTGTTCCCTTCCAGAAGATGCACCTCCTTGTCAACATTGTCTAGAGGCCAAGGATCACTATACCAAACACTTCCCAAGAAGCCGTTCTGCTCCAATCCACATGGTTGCAGTCTCTCCACAAGAAGAAGGTATGACCACTTAGTCTTATGCTGTTTCATCCTCTGCAATGCCCATGATGACTAGAGCCAGACAAGTAGCGGCAATCCATAGAGAGGAACAACAAGGATTCCAGGATAAAGATGAGGAAAAGAAGTCTGGATGGAAGGGCCAATTAGAAATTGAAGGAGCTTATGAAAGGGTGGCTACTTCCCTAAGGGACCAACCAACAAGTCTGCAAGAAGACACTCATGAGGTAAACATTGAACAGATCTTAAAAGGTATTCATCACAAGGTTAGTCTGTACGAGCTTATAAGGATGGATTCAAAAATAATAAGTGACTTATTGAAGATTATACACTCTGCTCACTTGATCCAAATACCCAGTATAGATGGTTCCATGGTTGATTTTCCCCCTACACCCTTGGCAGACTACCAAAGCTCAAGATTATCTATTTGTATAAAGGATGAAGCTCTCACAGGTGTGATCATAGAAGGAGGCTCTGGTATCAATTTGATGCCAGATTTCACAATGAAAAAATTCAGTTTGAACCCCACCAAGATGGCACCGTTCACAATTACACTAGCAGATCAACATCGGGTTGCGCCTCTTGGCATTACTGAAAAGGTACTGATGATAGTACAGGGTTGCCACTTTGTTCTAGATTTTGTTGTTATTGCACTTCCACAGGAGACTTCCTATCCTTTACTCCTAGGGAGACCTTGGTTGAGGCAAGCAAAAGCTTTGCAAGATTGGGGGAAAAACAAATTGTGGATCTCAACAAGCACCAATAGCCAACTGCAACTACATTTGGAAGAAGGATTCGACTCAGGGAAAACTACTGGGTATACTATTGACACTCAGGTAATGCCCTCTCTACCCCAAGAAGAAGATACATTATTGAATTAGATGATGGAAAGTGCAGAATGTTGCACGGTGGAAATCAACGAAATAGAGGAAGATGTTGCAAATGAAGGAGTTGCAGGAAAAGGCCATGAGGTTCACAAGGAGTTGAAGAATGAGAGCTTGCAAGAGATTATTTAGACCGATTGGTATGATGAAATTCTCAATTTTCTTACTACTAGAAATCTCCCAGAGCACTTGACACCTATAGAAAAAAGAAGATTGCTCCTGAAAACCAAAGCATATTCACTTATAAGTGGAAATTTATATAGATATTGTCATGATGGTATCTTGAGAAAGTGTGTTTATCCAGAGGAGATAACTCCTTTGCTTGAGGCAGCACGCAGTGAACGACATCTAAAGGGGGAAGAATTGGCTCACAGAATCATCCACAAAGGACTATGGTGGCCTCATATTTACAAGGATGCAATCAAGTTTGCTAAAGAATGTCACATGTGCCAGAGGTGTGCTCCTACGCCAACCACATTGAATTTCCAACCATTAGTCATATCTACAGGATGGCTCCCATTTGAACGATGGCGTCTTGATTTCATAGGACCAATTAGTCCAACTGGTCAACCTGGGGGTAAGACATATATTTTTGATGGCCACATGCTACACAACTAAATGGATTGAGGCTAAAGCTGCTATAGATTGCACAGCTTTAACAGTAGCTAAGTTTTTGTATAAACGTATTATTTCAAGATTGAGTTACCCACTGGAAATCACTAGTGATAGGGGCACACATTTTGTAAATCAATTTCTCCAATTTATGTTTGACAGGTACAAGGTTTTTCATAAAAAATCTTGCTCCTACTATCCAAGGGCAAATGGCCAAGTAGAGAGCTCCAATAAGATTTTGATTGGATTTCTTCGCAAATTATCCTTCGATCATCAAAGCTTCTGGCCACAAGCATTGATCGGTGCAATTTGAGCTTTCAGAACTACGAAGAGGGGAACCACCGGCGAGAGTCCATTTCTCTTAGTACATGGAAAGGAGGCATTAGCACCATTCGAATTTATTATCAAAAAAGAACTTGGAGTCAAGGCCATTGGAATTGAACCTCCTATTAGGAGATTAGTGGCATTAGAAGAATACAGGGAAGGAGCAATGCAGAAGCTTCAGGCAACATAAGAAGAGCACAAAAGATTACACGACAGATATCTTAGGTCCAATGAAATACAGGAAGGATCCTTGGTTCTGGTGCATCAAATTCCAACAGTTTCAACAAAATTGGCACCCAAATGGATAGGACCATACAAAGTGATAAAGGTATTAGTACATGGAGCACTACATCTAGAGGATTTGCAGGGTAAGAAGATACCCCTGGTCAATATCTCCAGGGTGAAGAATTACCTAAATTCAGACAAGATTGAAGAACTTCATTCACTATACATACCATATTTCATTCGGTGGTTGTAGTTTATTTAGTCTATTCAATAAGCATATGAAGAAAAGTTGTATGAAGAAAAGTTGTATGAAGAAAAGTTGCACCGAGACGGTGCAAAGACTTGATGTGGGGGTCTTTAGCACCGCACGATCCTCTCTCTCTCTTCCCCCTCTGCCCCCCGCACCTGCCATCCCCACAAACCCCATCCCTCACCACACCTCCCTCCTCCAAAGCCCTCGCGGCCCCCTTCCTCCTCCACAGCCCCCGCAGCCCCCTCCCTCTCTCTCTCTCTCTGTCTCTCTCTCTCTCTGTCTCTCTCTTCACCCTCTGCCACCCGCACCCGCCAGCCCCACAAACCCAGCCCCTCACCACCCCTCCCTCCTCCAGAGCCCCCGTGGCCCCCTTCCTCCCTCACTCCCTCCCTCTCTCTCTCTCTCTCTCTCTCTCTCTCTCTCTCTGTCTCTCCCTGCGGGGCCACCCTCCCTCTCTCCCTCTCTCTCTCACTCTCTCTCTCTCTCTCTCTCTCTCTCTCTCTCTCTCTCTCTCTCTCTCTCTCTCCATCTCTCTCTCTTCCCCCTCTGCCCCTCGCACCCGCCAGCCCCACAAACCCTGCCCCTCATTGATGGGGGAAGTATCTCAACCCCTAAGCAACGACGAAGCGTGAATGACCTCCACAGGTATCCTTCTTTGACCTCTGCACACCAAAGTGCTCTTACTCACAGCTTTTGTAGCCTTGTAGTAGACACCAAGAGCTTTCCAACAAAACAAATTTTACTTCAAATGGATGCTTACACAAAGAGAAACAATGTCTACAACATGAGCTAGTTGAATGCTCACAACTGCTAGTCAAGCAGAGACCTCACTTCACTCTAGCAAGCTTTTCTCAGAGATTATACAGAGAATGAATCTCAAACTTGGGTCCACTTTAGAGCACTCTAGTAGCTACCCAATGCCACCAAAATCATAGAAAACAAATAAATAGAGAAGGAGAATCAGCCCTTACAACAGAGAGCAAAATATTTCCAATAGAGCCTACACACAGAGAGAGATATCAATCACACAACTTCACTAAAATGAATGTTGCTCCCAGATTACTCATAGAATGCTCCAGAGAATTTATGAGCATACAATAGACTCTAATAGCTATTCAATGAGACAAGAATTACATCAAATGGATACAATATGAGGGAGAACCAGGGCTAACAACTCAAGGGTAGAGATTTGCAACACTGCCTCCGCACACACATAGATATGCCTACTAAAAGAAAACAAACATGCAAGCAAGGGGCTTGCTTATCACAACTCCAGCACTTATTGCTCACTTTACATGATCTAAAACTCCAAAAAGATGGCCCAGAAGAAGTCGGGATGCATGCTCCTTTTATAGTGAGAAGTGTGCCCCTAAAATCTAGGAACTACCTTTCCAAATCAGCCTCCTAACTTGAAGGATTTAGTTGAGATTAATTGGGGAGTGGTTGAGTGACTTTTCTTGATGGAATCTCGTGGCTTTTGGCTTCCTTTAATTGCTCCACATGTCCATAAAAGATTCCCCATGAATTTGTAGCTTGAAGCTTGACTTTTAACACTCCCCCTCAAGCTTGAATTCTTCATCCTCATCCAAGGTCCTTCATGTTGATACTTTGCTTGAAGTTTGAAATCTTCATTCCATCCAAAGCCTTTGTAAACATGTCGGAAACTTGGTCCTTGGTACCAATATGATGTACTAAAACTTCCTTCGATATCACCTTTTCCCTTATGAAGTGATAGTGCACTTCAATATGCTTGGTTCTAGCATGATAGACACGATTCGATGCTAGATGAATGCTACTCATGTTGTCACAAAAAATTGGATATGTGTCAACCTGCAAATTAAGTTCCATAAATAACTTCTTAATCCACATTAGCTCATATGTAACTTGAGCCAAAGCTCTATACTCAGCCTCGGTGGAAGATAATGCCACCGTGGGTTGCTTCTTTGATATCCATGAGATGATCTTGCTACCTAGCATGACTAGGTAGCCACTTGTACTTCTTCTATCCTCCTTGGAACCGGCCCAATCCGCATCAGAATAAGCTTTGACCTGCATATCATCATCAAATGAATAGAACAATCCTTCATTTATAGTGGCCTTGAGATATCGTAACATTCTTCTTGCAGCTTGCAAGTGTGTAGTCCTTGGACTATGCATAAATTGTGATAACACTCCAGCTGCATATGCTATGTCAGGCCTAGTTATTGTGGCATAATTGAAAGAGCCTACAATAGAGCGATAAAAAGTTACATCCTCTAATGGCTCTCCATCAATGGAGCTTAGCTTTACATTAACTTCCATGGGATTTGAAATAGGCTTGCAATGTAGCATCCCAAACCTCTCAAGTAGGTCTAAAATATACTTCCTTTGTATGAGCATAATACCTTCTTCTTTGTATACAACTTCAATGCAAAGAAAATACCTAAGATCTCCAAGATCAGATATCCTAAAATCCTTTCCAAGCTTTGCCTTGATCTCCTCAATGCCCTTTGTATCATTACCTGTAATGATAAGATCATCTACATACACACACATGTAGACTACAAGTTCTCCTCTTTGTTTGATGAAGAGAGATGGATCCGCTTTGCATTGATTGTAACCACATATGATCAAATAGTCCACCAATCTTTGGTTCCAAGCCCTTGGAGCTTGCTTTAGGCCATAAAGTGCCTTCTTCAACCTACAAACATGATGTGGAAACTCTTTATGAACAAAACCTAGTGGTTGCTCCATGTATACCTCTTCTTCTAAGTCTCCATTGAGAAAGGCATTCTAGATATCCAATTGGAAAAGCTTCCATCCTTTGCTAGCAGCCATTGCAATGAGTTTCCTAATGGTGCTCATCTTTGCCACGGGGCTGAATGTCTCTTCAAAGTCCACTCCATAGGTTTGTGCAAAACCCTTGGCCACCAATCTTGCTTTGAACCTAGAAATAGATCCATCTGAATTCCTCTTTACTTTATACACCCACTTATTACCTATTACCTTCATGTTCTCCTTCTTGGGCACTAGAGTCCATGTTTGATTTTCCTCAAGTGCGTCGATCTCTTCTTGCATTGTCTCTTTCCATTTGGTGTACGTGCTTGCATCTTCAAAGCAATTGGGCTCATGATCTTCTACTACTTTGTTCATATATGCATAATGTGTTGCCATGTATGAATCATAAGTAAACCTTTGAGTTGGATACTTAACTCTAGAAGACTTCCTTTCTTCACCTTTTGGAGGAATAAACCTCCTTTGCCTTGGGAACTTGATCTCTTTCTTTGACGTGGATTCTTTCTCCATCATGTGTCCTTCATCATCTTCAACTTCATTACCTTCTTCATCCAACTCCACCAATGTTGCTTTGCCTTTGTTGATTGATTGTGCTTCATAGCTTGATGAATATCTCCCCCTCCATGGTGAGTTCATGCTTGAACTATCTTCATTGATGGAACACCTTGGGCCGCTTAGCTCTAGGTCGATTTGTTCTTCATCATGTCCATGCTTTTATTCTTCATAGTCCTCCATACAATCATACTTCTTATACCAAGGGAGTAGCTCATCAAATGCTACATCCCTTGATATCCTCAAGTCCTTTGTGTTTGGGTTGAAGCACCTGTAACCTTTATGATCATTTGAATATCCAAGAAACACACACTTTTCTGCCTTTGGTTGTAACTTGCGCCTCAATTCACTTGGCACATGTACATAACAAGTACATCCAAATATCTTCAAGTGGGAAAGATCAGGTTTCTTACCATAATAGGCTTGATATGGTGTCAAGCCATGGATACCTGAGGTAGGAGCCCTATTCATAAGATACACGGCGGTATTTGCTGCATCACTCCAAAACATGTTAGGTACATTCATCTCATTAAGCATTGCTCTAGCGATCTCGGCAATGTATCTATTCCTTGAATGCTTTGAAACATGTAAACACATCTGATTTGTTTTTGATGAAATAAACCCAAACCATCCTTGTGCAATCATCTATAAAAGTGACAAAGTACTTGTTACCTCCAATGGATTGCTCTTTGGTTGGCCCCCACACATCTGTATGTATCAACTCCAATGGATGTTGGCTTATGTAGCCACTCTTCTTGAATGGAAGTCTCGCTTGCTTCCCTAGTTGACAAGATTCACATAAATGCTTCATACCTTGTCCTTGGAAGTTGGGAAGACCTTCAACCAGCCTCTTGAATTGCATTTCCTTCATTCTTTGTATGTTGATGTGACCTATCCTCTTGTGCCACAAGTCCAACTCCGAAATCCTCTTGTTTCCATATGTGAAGTAGACATGTTGAGTGGAATGAGAATTTACCTCCAAAGTGAAGAGTCTCCCTTGCTTCTTTCCTCTTGCTATGACCTTGTAACCTTGCTTAGGGCTCTCCATAAAGCATCCACCTTTGTTGAACCTTACTTGATAGCCTCTTTCAACCATTTGCCCAACGAACACCAAGTTCTTTGTGATGGTAGGTACATGCAAGAAATCCTTGAGACATCTTCCTTCCTCCTTGTCATCCAAAGCTACATCTCCAACATGGGAGATCTCATGGATTGTATCATCACCTATTTCTACATGTCCTTTACCTTTGGGAACATGTAGATTGGTAAACCAAGAAGAATTGCAACTCATATGGTTGCTACATCCACTATCAATATACCAAGTGTTATCTACTTTGCTTGAATTCCCATTCATGTGCATCATCAAGGGATTGTCATTTTTTGAACTTGTAGAAGCATAATTACCTTGGCCTTTGTATGAAGAACCTTGATTATAGCTCCTTTGGTTTCCTCCTTGGTAGCAATCTCTCGCATAGTGGCCAAACTTGCCACATATGTAACATCCTTTGCCATCTTGATTCCTGTTTTGTTGATGTCGTCCTCCTCTTCCTCTTGTTCTTCCTCTCCCTCTTTGTGATGAGGTGCCTTGGTCATGTCCTTGATTGCTTGAGTGGCCTTGCCTTCCTCCAAACCTTGCTTTGCCCCTTCCTTGTCCTCGTCTTCCTTTGCCCCTTTGATTACCTGCATAGAAAACTTGTGCATCCTTGCTTTTAGTTGAACTTCCACCTATGTTCATTTCTTCGGTGACCATGAGAGCAACCAATTGCTCAAAATCGGGAAGATTATCCCTTACAAATACTGAAGTGGTAAAGGGTTCCCACTTCTCATCATCTCTCAAACCATTGAGAGTATAAGCCACAAGATCGTCATCGTCTAGGTGGCTTCCAATGGATCCCAATGCATCTGATAACTCCTTGACCTTAAGTATGTAGTCATTTATGCTACTCCCTGAGCTCTTCCTAAGGTTGTTGAGCTCATTCTTGAGTTGGATCTTCCTTGCTTTCGTGCTTGTTGAATAAAGCCTTTCAAGTGTCTCCCATACCTTCATGCTTAAATCCAAGTCTTGGATATGGCCGATCATGCTATTGCTAATGTGTCGGGAAAGGATAAAGATAACCCTCTTGTCTCTTTCATTCCATTCCCTAAAGGCCCTTCTCTCGTCATTGGTTGGATTCTCATCCAACCTAGGTCTTGGTTCACTTCCATTAATCAACCCCCAAAGGCCCTTGCCCATAAGATAGTTGGAGACCCTAAATCTCCATGGTTGATAGTTCCCTTTGTCTAGCTTTTCAATTTGAGTGTTGAAGTCTCCCATATCTAGTCTTTGATACTTGACCTAGCCCTTGGCTAATGCTCCAATGCGTGTAAAATGAAAATGAGGCTCTGAGGTTACCTCAATCCAAAGCTTTCCTTAGATGGACACCTTGTGCTCTTGAAACTTTGAGTAGAATAGCTCCCCCTTGATGTGAGCTACCTCCAAGAAGCTTTTATTGAGGCAAATCTTCAACCACCAACTCCAAGATGTCTTCTTGTTTGTATGTGATTCCTCCAAGATGCCCAAATGCTTTGATACCACTGATGGGGGAAGTATCTCAATCTCTAAGCAACGACAAAGCGCGAATGACCTCCACAGGTATCCTTCTTTGACTTCTGCACACCAAAGTGCTCTTACTCAGAGCTTATGCAGAGAACTCCAGTGATCTTTTGTAGCACTGTAGTAGACACCAAGAGCTTTCCAACAAAACAAATTTTCCTTCAGATGGATGCTTACACAAAGAGAAACAATGACTACAACATGAGCTAGTTGAATGCTCACAACTGCTAGTCAAGCAGAGACCTCACTTCACTCTAGCAAGATTTTCTCAGAGATTATACAGAGAATGAATCTCAAACTTGGGTCAACTTTAGAGCACTTTAATAGCTACCCAATGCCACCAAAATCATAGCAAATGGATAAATAGAGAAGGAGAACCAGCCCTTACAACAGAGAGCAAAATATTTCCAACAGAGCCTACACACAGAGAGAGATATCAATCACACAACTTCACTAAAATGAATGTTGCTCCGAGATTACTCAGAGAATGCTCCAGTGAATTTTTGAGCATACAATAGACTCGAATAGCTATCCAATGAGACAAGAGTTACATCAAATGGATACAATATGAGGGAGACCCAGTCCTAACAACTCAGGGGTAGAGAGTTGCAACACTGCCTGCGCACACACATATATATGCCTACTAAAAGAAAACAAACAAGCAAGCAAGGGGCTAGCTTAAGCAAGGGGCTGGCTTATCACAACTCCAGCACTTATTGCTCACTTTACATGAGCTAAAACTCCAAAAAGATGGCCTAGAAGAAGTCGGGATGCATGCTCCTTTTATAGTGAGAAGTGTGCCCCTAAAATCTAGGAACTACCTTTCCAAATCAGCCTCCTAACTTGGAGGATTTAGTTGAGATGAATTGGGGAGTGGTTGAGTGACTTTTCTTGATGGAATCTCGTGGCTTTTGGCTTCCTTTAATTGCTCCACATGTCCATAAAAGATTCCCCACGAATTTGTAGCTTGAGGCTTGACTTTTAACACTCATCACCCCTCCCTCCTCCACAGCCCCCGTGTGCCGCTCCCTCCCTCACTCCCTCTCTCTCTCTCTCTCTCTCTCTCTCTCTCTCTCTCTCTCTCCCTCTCTCTCTCTCTCTCTCTCTCTCTCTCTCTCCCTCTCTCTCTCTCTCTCTCTCTCTCTCTCTCTCTCTCTCTCTCTCTCTCTCTCTCTCTCTCTCTCTCTCTCTCTCTCTCTCTCTCTCTCTCTCTCTCTCTCTCTCTCTCTCTCTCTCTTCCCCTTTGTCCCCTGCACCCGCCAGCCCCGCAAACCCCGCCCGTCACCACCGCTCCCTCCTCCACAGCCCCCGTCACCCCCTCCCTCCCCCTGTCTCTCTCTCTGTCTCTCTCTCTTTCTCTTTCTCTCTTCCCCCGCCCAGCAGTGACCCTCCCTCTCTTCCTCTCTCTCTCTCTCTCTCTCTCTCTGTCTCTCTCTCTTCCCCCTCTGCCCCCCGCACCCGCCAGCCCCACAAACCCCGCCTCTCACCACCCGTCCCTCCTCCACAGCCCCCGCGGCCCCCTCCCTCCCTCATTCCCCCCTCTCTCTATCTCTCTCTCTCTCTCTCTCTCTCTCTCTCTCTCTCTCTCTCTCTCTGTGTGTCTCTCTCTCTCTCCCCTCTCTGCCCCCTGCACCCGCTAGCCCCTGAAACCACGCCCCTCACCACCCCTCATTCCTCCACAACCCCTGCGGCCCCCTCCCTCTCTCTCTCTCTCTCTCTCTCTCTCTCTCTCTCTATCTGTCTCTCTCTCTCTTCCCCCTCTGCCCCCCTATGCCCCCCGCACCCGCGAGCCCCACAGACCATGCCCCTCACCACCCCTCTCTCTTCCCCGCCCCCGTAGCGACCCTCCCTCTCTCCCTCTCTCTCTCTCTCTCTCTCTCTCTGTCTCTCCCCCCTCTGCCCCCCGCACCCACTAGCCCCACAAACCCTGCCCCTCACCACCCCTCCCTCCTCCAAAGCCCTTGTGGCCCCCTCCCTCCTCACTCCTCTCTCTCTCTCTCTCTCTCTCTCTCTCTCTCTCTCTCTCTCTCTCTCTCTCTCTCTCTCTCTCTCTCTCTCAGTCTCTCTCTCCCCTCTGCCCCCCCCCCCGCACCCGCTAGCCCCACAAATCCCACCCCTCACCACCTCTCTCGCCTCCACAGCCCCTCGCGGCCCCCTCCCTCCCTCTCTCCCTCTCTCTCTCTCTCTCTCTCTCTATCTCGCTCTCTCTCTCTCTCTCTCTCTCTCTCTCTCTCTCTCTCTCTCTCTCTCTCTCTCTCTCTCTCTCTCTCTTTCTCTCTCTTCCCGCTCTGCCCCCCACACCTGCCAGCCCCACAAACCCTGCCCCTCACCACCCCTCCCTCCTCCACAGCCCCCGCGGCCCCCTCCCTCTCTCTCTCTCTCTCAAAGGCAAAATGCGAATAGTGCCTGTGTATCTGAAAAGTCAAATTACAATTACTAGAAGTGGACCTCCACATGGTAAGAAGGATCAGAAAGGGACTACACAAGTGTCTGTTGTAGAAGGTGATAACTAAATGGTAAAAGTGAAAGGAGAAAAATGACTGTTGTCGCCAACCATTCATGACAACTTCCTATTTTTGAGGATCCAATTCAAATCAAGTGGCATATTTGTTTTACCCCTTCACTTTTGGGCAATCAACCGGTGCATGATCACTGGAAGTGAGGAATCGGCAAGGCCCTCTTGGCCTATTGGAGCCTATAAAAGCAATGGAATTGTGCTCATTTGGGATATATATTCAGATACACACATATACATACGTACGTACAAGGGTCCTCTCTTGGCACTCTGTGGTTACAAACCTACTGTAGGAAGTCACTCTATGGTGCAGATACAGAGTGTGGGCTTCCCAGTGTAGGGCTAATAGCACTATAGTGTGAAGAGAGTGGCGTCGCTTTGTCTTTCAGTGTGAGTTAGTGGTATTTTTATGCTCTTTTCCTTAGAGCAATTCTTTAGACTTTGTATTGATCCGTGCTAATCTACATCTAGTTGTGTTCATTGTTTGGATTGGACAAATCTCTTGTAATGAATTTGTTTAGTTCTGGAGTGGCATGCTAGCCCAAAGCATCAACTTTAGAGCATTTCTTTTGCCTATGTTGTAATCATCCGTTTGAACTAACGAGTGATTGGTCTTCCTTTATTGTTAGTTTTCATTAATATTTTCTTGAGTATTCACAACTCTTTGCAATCATTGATATCTGCCTGCTCAAAAAAGTGTTAAAGGGTATATTTCCCTAAGGAGAACCTCCCTTGAGTAGGTGAAGTACTAGAGTGCTTGCTGCATGCTCTTGTTAAAAGTAGATACCCCAGTACCTCCTCTACAATTAATATATAAAATAACCATATAATATATATATATATATATATATATATATATATATATATATATATATATATATATATATATATATATATATATATATATATATATATATATATATATATATTAAGTAAAGATAGAGTATTTTTTAAACATAATATAATAAAAGAAAAGAAATAAAAGATAATTACTAACAGAAATAAAAAAGGAAACAAAATTTAAATAAACCTCACTGTCTCTCTCTTCCTCTCTCTCTCTCTCTTCCTCTCTCTCTCTCTTTCTCTCTCTCTCTCTCTTTCTTTGCATCCGTTGACTACAGCGGAAAAGGGAAAGAATAAGTTAGAATAAAATAAAGTAAAATAAACAAAAATAATAAATAATAAATAGAAAAACATAAATAAATCTTTTTCTCTCTCTCTCTCTTTGTCTCTCTCTCTCTCCCCTCTCTCTCTCTCTCTCTCTCTGCCCTACTGTCGGATGGACTCGCCGGTTGGCTGTAGAGGGAGGGAAGATGGAGAAAATTTAAAACAAGAAAAAAAAGAATAATAATAAAATTAAATTAAAAAAATAAAATTATTCTCAATACTCTCTCTGTGTGTGTGTGTGTGTGCTGTGTGCGCAGCACTGCTACGCCGTCGGTAGAGAAAGAGAGGGAGAAAGAGAAGAGAGGGAAAAAGAGATCATTAAAGAAGAGTGGGAGGAAATAAAGAAAAGAATATGAAAAACATTAAAGAAAGGAGAGAAAAGGAAGAAGAAAATAGAAGCAAGAATTAAATTGAAGGAGAAAAAAAACAAAACGCTCCCCCCCCCCCCTTGTCTCTGCATCGATTTTTCTTTCAAAGCAAAAAAATTGGCTCTAGAATGAATGAAATGCAAAAGCAAGAGAGATGGCTTTCTCTCTCCTCCTGTCAGAAGGACAATCATAGAAATGAGTGCACAAATGACTATAGTCCAGAGCAAAGGAAAAATAGAGTACCTGAAAAATCACATAAGCTTGTGAATACGACTCCCCTCTTTATATAGATGAGAGTAGCTCACCATAGCCCGCATTTTCCCTAAGATAACTGATCTATGCAGCCTACATTTACTCTTTAACTCAAGAACACTCAATAAGAATTTAGGCGTGGGAATTTTCTCCATTTGAATATCCAAAAATACACACAACCACTTAATTAAATAATCTCTTGGCCTTAGAATTTAGATTTAAATACAACCTTTCAATTCCTTTTTATTTATTTAATTACTTTAGAATAAATACAAACCTTGAGAATAAAGTAAATTAAACCCATCAATAAATTTAATTGTTACCATAACCTTAGTGAAAATCATGACAATTAATAATTAACATATTTTTATCTGAAATATTTTGATAAGCTTCCATTTATTACATTTAACCTATTTATTAACTCATTTATAGACTAAAACCTACTTAATTAATCTCTTAACCATAGGTTTACCTTTCAACTAACTTCAAACCATAATTTCTAACCCCAACTAACCCATAAACTAATCTTCTAACCTTCCATAACCGTCTACATTTAATAATTAACCCTTAATAAACCTTGAAATTAAACTTGAACCCTATAAAACATGATCAAAACCTACATTTAACCCTTGAATTATCTTTCAAAATTAAGATAAACCCTTGAGTAACCCTTGCTTTTTCATCTATGCCCATAATTATATTAGAAAACACCTAGATAAATACTTCCCATCTTGATATTAATTATCAAACTTCTTGTCCTGCAAAATTAAAATTCAAACATTAGTAAAAAATTATCATAATTTATCCAAACTTATTCCAATCAATTAATCTTTTAATTTTAGTAATATTTTAAGAGTAATAAATTCTTTCGGACATCCACCCCCACTAAACTTGCACATCGTTCAGATGAGCCAACCTACAGATTCAAGTGGAACATATCAAATTCTTTTGAAAATAAGGTTTAAATTTTTCAAAGGTTTATTTTATCATGCATTCATACTTTGTGCAATTAAAACGATAAGCACAAATCTTCTAAAAAAAACAAAGTAGATATAATTCATATAAATATCATGTTATATCTCTGAATCCACATTTAAACAAGCATTTATAGGAATAAATCATAAGTGCCATAGTCGTTCTGTTCATGTAACTTGGTTGGAATAAGTAACTTATCCTGCATAACAGCATATACCAAAACTTTTTCATTAGTTAATAGAATTATATGCCTCCTAATTTTTTTTCTTATGGTCTGACTCTCTATTCATTGCTTTTTTCATATCATTTTCTCTTGTTTTATTACTTCATCCCAACTCAGCTCTTTATTTATTCTTTAACAAATCGGCCTATACCAAAATTGGGTGCAGCTCCTGGACTTGTCCACCCGGCCATGTTTATTCCACTTTTCTGCCAGCCCAGCATAGCACATGACATAACTATGTCAGCCCTACATGAAATCGACATCAGCTCGTGGCTCTGATCACCCGATCAGAGTAATTCTACCCGCCTACCGACCCATGCAGGCGCATGACAACATAAAGGTTAGGCCTATGATGAAACTAGTGTTAGCTGGTGGCCTTGATCACCCGGCCAAGGTTGTTCCACCTGCCTACTAACCCAACATAGTGCACTAACTACAAACACACATATATATATGCTAATTGGGTATGAAGTTTTATTTCTTTAATTCATTTAGAAGTCAGATCTCATAAGGAATAAATAGCAAGATAGAAAACCCCACTTACTAATGGATAAAATTTTCAGCATATACATGTATTCATAATAAGGCTACCATTTCTTCCACAAGCTTCCAATTCCAAAATTTCTATTTAACTATCTGATTCAGTTCATATAAATACAAGTTTCCATGCTTCAATCATAAATATATCAAATATTTAACATCTTAAATTCTACTTGATGTTTTTTAAATAAATTTGAACATATCCTTTTAATCCATTTAGAAATACCATGCATAAACACAAAAAATCAAAGAATCTTTAATTAAAACTTTTTCACCTGATTATTTTATTTATCTTTAACATCGCCTGTCATCCAATATTTCTTCGATTGCCTGGATTTTAGGCTTCATCTTCTATCTTCAATCTCTAGAGTCTATAAAACATCTTCAATAAAATTCTTGTTGATCATAAACTACAAACTACAAATTAAGTAGCTTTCATCACTCATCATTAAATTTTTCATCACATCATCATCATATTTTGTCATCATAATATTGGTTAAAGAAAATCATATTCTTAATCATGTTCATCATCATATTTGTTTTATAATCATAATTTTGGTATAAAACTCATAGTATATTTATCATAGAAAATTCTTATAAAGAAAAAATCATAAAACAAAGCATCAAATAGTGTCATTGAAAATAAGAATTTCATATCTTGAAAAAGAAAAGCTCAAGCAAATAACACATATACCTTTTGAAAGCAAAGATTTTTCATCAGCTGTTAATATCTTTTCAATCATAGGAAATTATTTAGGAGAATTTTCATCAAACATTCAGCATCCATCAATGTTTCATAATTTTGAATCATAAATTTTCATATCATATTTGTTTCTGATGAGGGAGAAAAATAATAAACTCCCATCATATCATATCTTTTTTGATAAGGGAGGAAAAAAACTCCCATCATATCATATCTTTTTTTGATAAGGGAGAAAAATAAAAAACTTCCATCATATCATATCTTTTTTTATAAGGGAGAAAAATAAAAAACTCCAATCATATCGTATCTTTTTTGATAAGGGAGAAAAATAAGAAACTCCCATCATATCAGGTTTCCAATACACATAAAGTTGACCCTATGGCAAGCCTTAATAGAAAAGTTACCCATTTAATTAAAACAAACCATGTAATTCAAATGTCTCTAAATAATTAGTTGCATCAAATCCAGTGAATTTCCCTTTTTCCTTTAACATTGCTTCAACTACTTTTTGTCCTTGGGTTTCTGACATCATATTTCTAAATAACTCATCCATTTTACTATGCATGTTAGAACTAGACCTAAGTTTTTTAATATAATCTTTAATTTCTTCATCATATTCCTAAATAACTCATCCATTTTATTATGTATGTTAGAAATATAGCTTAGTTTTTTAATATAATCTTTAATTTCTTCTTGTACTTTAGTTTTTCATTCTCTTACCAAGCTAATTAAATTGTTTGGTTCCAGTTTTACTTAAGTTTAAAACCTTTAAACAATTCTCAAAAAATTGATACTAACTTTCAAATGAAAATTCTTGTTTAATTTTCAAACTTAATGTGTGCTAATCTAAAAATCCTTAATAATTTAATGAAAACTTGATACTAATTTTTCAAATAAATTTCTTTTTGAATTTTTAAACTAAAATCAAACTAATCAAACAATCCTAAATAGATACTAAGTTTCAGATGCAAATTCTTTTTGAATTTTAAATCTAGGAATTCCTAATATTTTAATGTCTCCTATAGCCTTACTTAAATAGTAACAAACAGATTCAAGTTTATACCTGAACCACGTAACCTAAACGAAGCTATTGCATAAGCAAGAAAAGGAATAGTGTTTATACCTATCTTGCTGTGTTGTTGTTCATGCCGGGTTCAAATGTGGGAGCAATTCGTGACGACTGGTGGATCAATTCAATCCTCTCGCTAACGGCGCACACAGGATGACTATGCACAACAAGTATAATTTTCCTAAGGTCCATAGGGAAAAGCCTTTCTATATCTTTCCACTACGTCTAAATAGGATGGTAAGATTAATTTTGCACTAACTACTTGATCTTTAATGATTTATGTTACGTTTAAATCTCCTTGGGAATTTTCAGTGTTTCTAGCTATGGATGGAGGAAAACGTTTTTCACTATTTTCAGTACTAGGTGGATCAAAGGAAATTAATGGTAAAGTTCTAGATAATATTTGATCAAATTCTCTTGAAATCAAAGTTTCTTCTACAATCTTATGTTTAACTAGTTCTTTATTTTCTGTATCATTAACTTCAACAGGTCTAGGAAATAATAATTCAAATGTAGATGGAGGTAAAAAGGTATTACTAGGTGAAGCCTCTTTAGACATAAAGATGTAATGAAACTAGATTAATGATAGATTTCCTATACAAAGCTATAAGAAACTGTTCATAAAAATGATATCCTATACAAACTAAATAATAGATTTTCAGCTAAGTAGATTTTTTCCACACTTCAAATGTTCAGTTCTTCCTCAACAGGGCTGCATATCATCTGAAAAATCACACGAGAAATATAAGCATACTTTTATAAAAGATTAACACTCATTTAAAACTTAAAATATTTAAAAAAAACTTAGTTTAATATAAGATAATTAACTTTTCTAAAACATATATATATTAGTATATACATTTATTTTAACATACACATTGCAATAAAATGTTACTTTCTTACATTACTTTAAGTATACATCATAAAAATCATATCTATACATAGCTTTATACTTTTATACATATTCCTACATATTACATATGCTAACATACATCACATGCATACTAATATACATGCATGACATAACATACACTAACATAAATGAACATGCATACAGAACATGACATGCATACATACATGCATAAATGAACATGCATACATACATGCATAAATGAACATGCATACACACATACATAAATAACTTACACTAACACAAATCTGCATGAACATACATACACATGCATACATGCACATGCATTAATGAACATGCAAATATACCATGCAATAAGATAACTCACATGCATACATGCACATGCATAAATGAACATGCAAACATGACATACATGGACTAACATAAATCTCATGCATACATGCACATGTATAAATGAACATGCATACATAGATTGCACTAACATAAGTCTTATGCATGCATGCACATGCATAAATGAACATGCATACATAACATGCACTATCATACACTTACATGTACTAGCATACATATATGAACATGCTTGCACTAACATACACACATGCATACATGCACATGCACTAGCACACATGTATGAATAGACATGCACAAACACACAACATGCAAGCACTAATATCTAAGATACATGCATTAACTATGCATACATTTACATAAATAACATTCACTAACATACATCTAACATTCATTAAGATACCTAACATTTACATGCATTTCCTAACATCTAACATGCACTACCTAACTTCTAACATCTAACATGCATGACCTACTTTCTAACACCTAACATGCATTACCTAACATCTAATATGCATACATTAACTAACATGTCTAACACTCAACAAGGGTACATGCACTAACACCTAACATTGCTACATGCTCTTACTAAATGCATTTCTAATAAATTTCTATCAAGCTAAGGGTTGAAGAAGTTTGGCTAAAGGGTAAGGAATAAAAAGGATAAGTGAATGGATAAGGAGAAGGTTAGATGAAATAATGGAATCTGAGAGAAAGATAAGGGTTAAAGCTAAATGGACCCTCCTTCTGGTAACTTGAAACTCATAAAGAAGTTTAGGAATTCAAATCAAATATATGAAATCAATTTAGATAAATAAACACACACATACATCCTTCACACCCTCCATTTCACACCAACATACCATTCATGTCATTCATCCTATACAAACATATATCAATACATATGCATATCATAATAACATTAAAATATAATGAACCTAAAATAAAACACTTTCACACACACACATACATACATGAAAACATATATATTCTCATACATAAATACATATAATTTCTCATAATTAAATATTTAAGTCACATAACTCTAGAAAAAATTTAATAATTATTATTTATATTAATAGATAAAAAACCCATATAACATATATATTAAGTAAACATAGAGTATTTTTTAAACATAATATAATAAAAGAAAATAAATAAAATATAACTACTAACATAAATAAAAAAGGAAATAAAATTTAAATAAAACTCACTCTCTCTCTCTCTTCCTCTCTCTCGCTTTCTCTCTCTCTCTCTCTATTTCTCTCTCTCTCTCTCTCTCTCTCTCTCTCTCTCTCTCTCTGCGTCCGTTGACTGTAGGGGAAAAGGGAAAGAAGAAGTTAGAATAAAATTAAGTAAAATAAACAAAAATAATAAATAATAAATAAGAAAACATAAATAAATCTCTCTCTCTCTTTCTCTCTCTCTCTCTCCCTCCCTCTCTCTCTCTCTCTTCTGCTGGCGGACGGACCCGCCAACTAGCTGTAGAGGGAGGGAAGATGGAGAAAATTTAAAACAAGAAAAAAGAAAGAACAATAATAAGAAAAAAATTATGCTCAATACTCTCTCTCTCTCTAACTCGCTATCTCTCTCTCTCTCTCTCTATCTATCTCTCTCTCTGCTATGCGCATAGTTCTGATACACTACCGGCAGAGAAAGAGAGGGAGAAAGCGAAGAGAGGGAAAAAGAGATCATTAAAGAAGAGTGGGAGTAAATAAAGAAAAGAATATAAAAAACACTAAAGAAAGGAGAGAAAAGGAAGAAAAAAATAGAAGCGATTGAATTTAATTGAAGGAGAAAAAAAACAAAATGACCCCCCCCCCCCCCCCTTGTCTCTGCATCGATTTTTTTTCAAAGCAAAAAAAATTTCTCTACAATGAATGAAGTGCAAAAGCAAGAGAGATGGCCTTCTCTCTCCTCCTACTAGAAGGACAGTCATAGAAATGAGTGCACAAATGATTATAGTCCAGAGCATAGGAAAAATAGAGTACCTGAAAAATCACATGAGCTTGTGAATATGACTCCCTTCTTTATATACATGAGAGTAGCCCACCATAGCCCACATTTTCCGTAAGATAACTGATCCATGCAACCTACATTTACTCCTGTTTAACTGAACAACACTCAATAACACTCAACAACATCACTTTAGAATAAATACAAATGTTTAGAATAAATTAAATTAAACCCATCAATAAATTAAATTATTACCATAACCTTAGTGAAAATAATGAAAATTAATAATTAACATTTTTTTTAGTTGAAATATTTTGCTAAGGTTCAATTTATTATATTTACCCTATTTATTAACTCATTTATAGACTAAAACCTAATTAATGAATCTCTTAGCCATAGGTTTACCTTTCAACTATCTTGAAACCATGATTATTAACCCCAACTAGCCCATAAAATAATCCTTTAGCCTTCCATAATCCTCTAGATTTAATAATTAACCCTTAATTAATCTTGAAATTAAACTTGAACCCTCCAAAACATGATCAAAATCTACATTTAACCCTTAAATAGCCTTGAACTATCTCTCAAAATTTAGATAAACCCTTGCTTTCTCATCTATACCCATAATTATATTAGAAAACACCTAGATAAATACTTCCCATCTTGATATTAATCATCAAACTTCTTGTCGTGCAAAATTAAAATTCAAACATTAGTCAAAATTATCATAATTTATCCAAACTTATTTCAATCAATTAATCTTTTAATTTTAGTAATATTTTAAGAGAAATAAATTTTTTCCGAGAGCGGGAAGATTGAGTACATGGCATGTAGTGTCAACAACAAGCCTAAAGGCTAAAGTCTAGGTTGTTTAGGTGGCCAGAGGCCATAATGGCAAAGGTTGAAAGCCTCATTAACATCCACCCACGTGAGCATGGGGTGTCCATAGCAGCGGCAGGTTGAAGTGTAGTCCCCCACACCCCAAAGGTGAATCATCCAATGGTGCAAATGGCAAGACCAAGTCCTTGGCCTTATGTAATTGAACTAACCTAGTTTGTGAGTTAGAGCATTATGTATTCATGAGCCATTTGATTGATTTCCAAGATGAAAGTACTTTATTACTTTTTCCAAAAGTGAAATGGTGACTAAGATACAAACTTTTGGTTCTATTGAGATCCAAAACCTATGATCATATTTGAATTCAAAACTCAAATGGAGATGCTAAAAGGATTGAAGAATATTAGGGTGATCCAACCAAACAACTATATGTGAAAAAGTGTGTATCTACCCTAAACATTTAGTGGCATGTATGAGAGCTAAAGAACACAATCATGTGAGTGAATATTTTTCTTACCTTGATGCTTGTGGAGTATCATATATTAATTACAAAAAAATTTACACCCTGATTCATTAGTTACATTGATCTCTGTCTACTATTAGAGTACATTGCTTCAAGCCTATGGACTTGTTTGAGTCATTTTAGAAAGTAAACTATTTCATTATCTTGTTTATTGAATGAATCTTGAACATAGGACTTTGTTTGAGATATCAAGCTCAACATGTGATGATATAGGATGACATGTACCACTTTTTCATTTCTCTAGCATTTATAGTGGTTATGCTAGTATATGTTAGGGATACTTCATTGAGCTTTACTAGATTTATCTATCGAGAGTGATAGCACTTTTGGTTCTTCTCAGCTCACTCATTTGTGGACATTAGGATTTTCCTTATGTATTGTTCTTTATATATTGCACTTCTTGTATTGTTGTTTTAGGTCATTCTTTTACATTCCTTTTATGTAATAGAAGAAAAAGAAGATCATTCTTCCTTGCCTCAATCTGTGTGAGTGAGCTCTCTTCCTTATCTTCTTCCTCGTGACATGGTAGCCATTGTGGCTGTAGAGAGCTCGTTGCCAAGGCTGATGGAGAAGAGTATCTGAGAAGGCATGGAGAAAGCACCATTCACAAACAACCTGAGATTGCTACAAAGATTTTCATGAAGATAGAAGTCCTCAAAATATTTTCATGAGTTATGCCTTTAGGGTCATCTAGACCTCTATTTTGAGCCCCAAAGGTAAGTGCATAGAAAAACTAGGTTAGTTTGCAAAATTTGGACATGAATGTAGATGATGATGATAATGTGGAAGTATGTCTTTCTAGTTTAGGAGCTCCATATAACCAGTTCACAGCTTCTATATAGACTAGGGAAAATATTTTGAATTTTGTTGATCTCGTGTCCATGTTGATTATTGAAGAACAAAATCTTGGCGAGGACTCAAACTTCCAAGGAAGAACTAGTTCTAAGTAGGTATTCTTCTCTGGCAAATAAGGAGGTAGAGGTAGAGGTTTCAAAAGTGGAAGGGAAACAATGACCAAGACCAATGTCAACATGAGAATCGTGCAAGAGGTAGAGGAGAGTTTTGACGTAGGGGAGCAAAAAAGGCCGCAAAAATTTCCAAATAGGTTCAAGTAAGGACAGTAAGGGATGTTGGAAAGGTGGTAATCCTAGACACGTTGACTATAGGTTGAAGAATAAAAAATAGAAGGTAGGTTGAGATGATTTTAAGAAGTTGTTCATGGTTCAACATCATATGAAGAATACGATCTCTACTGATATTTCCAAATTGAATGGTATTGTCTGGTATGTTGATTTAGGTACTTCAAATCACATGAACAGTCATGTGAAATGCTTTACAAAATACAAGCTCTTGGATATGTTGAAATAGGTGGTGACACATCACACCCTATCGAGCGTATATGAAACATAGCATTGTCTATGGAGGATGGGAACATTAAACATCTTGATGATGTGTTGCATGTTCCAAACATAACAAAGAATATAGTTTCTATTGAAAAAATGGTTGACCATGGATTACAAGTCAAGTTCAATGCTGATGGGTTATATATAGAAAGTACAAACAAGATGGAGAACTGATTGTCGAAGGAAACAAAGTGGGTACATTCACCTTAAATGTGAAAGTTCTTGAAATGAATGAAGCCATGTTTGCAAAAGGTGCAAGAGTTATTTTTGATATCGAGATTTGGCACAAATGAAGTGGACATGAAAACTTGTAGAGGCTAAAATTCATGCATTCAAAGGAGATTCTCAATGGACTACCAAATTTCAAAGTTGTAGAACTCCAAAAGGTATGTGCAACTTGTCAACCGCTCGAGAGCATCATTTTTGCATGACAAGCATGTTAGTGAGCACATCTATGGGTGGTCACAAATTTTATGTTACTTTCATTGATCACCATACGTGGACAGTATGGGTATATTTCATGAAATAGAAGAGTGAGGTATTCAGTTACTTCCAAAATTTTAAATCTATGATGGAAACGAAAATAGTGAAGTATATTCAAACACTAAGATTTGATGGAGGAGGTGAATATATATCAGATGACTTCAACAACTTTCTAAAAGGTTTTTGGTTGTATAGGATATGTACATATGAAATGTTTTGGTTGTATTGCATGTGTACATGTCCTAAATCAGTTGAGAATGAATCTTGATCCAAAACTAGAGAAATTTATCTTCATTGGATACTTCCTTGAGCAAAAGAGATATAAATGTTATAACTCACTCACACGGTAGGTGAAGGTAAGCAGACATGTGGTGTTTGATGAAATCTTAAGCTTCTATTCACATCTCAAAGATGGAATTATTCCTTAACCAAATGAAAAAGAAAATTCTCAAAAATCAAGCGCATAATTTTAAGTTTTGAGTGGATTGGATGCATTGCCAAGCAATAGTTACAAGTAAATTCCATGGAGCAGAAGATTTGATGGAAAGTTCAGTCTAGAAAATTCATCAAACACATCCAAGAGAGTTGAATAAAAGCTTTCTGTTGGTGATAAAACATCCATAGGGTTTGAGGACATTGATGGGGATTCAATTGGTTTAGAAAAGAGCCTTGATGAGGAACTCAGATTGCCGTCTATGAAGACTCTAGGAGTAAGAAAGGCACATGTTCATGATAGAAGGAGAAGTGACAAAGGACCAAGAAGATCTGGGAGGATGTGGAATTTAGTGTAGCGATTGACATATGAGAGTAACATGGCTCCTCATTGTACCCACATGACAAAGGTAATACAAGATGTTGAACCCTCTTGTTATGAAGATGTAATCGAAAAGTGAGATTGGAAAAAGGATATGGATGAGAAGATGGTTGCACTTTATGGAAACAATACATCGAAGATGGTTCGATTATCATAAGGAAAGAAACCCATAGGCTGGAAGTGGGTTTACAAGGTAAAGAAAAATTTTCATGGTAGCATAAGAAGGATGCACAAATGTAGGGAATTGATTATGAGAAACATTTAGCCCTATAGGTAAAATGACTACTCTTAGAATACTTGTTGCAGTAACTACAACAAAAAGATGGGCTTTGCATCAGATGGATGTGACAAATGCTTTCCTGCATTGTGAGCTATAAGAAGAAGTGTACATGGACCAACCACAAGGATAACAAGATTCAAAGCACCCATAATATATTTTGCAAGTTACAGAAGTCTTTGTATGGACTTAAGCAAGCCCCTTGTGCTTAGCATGAAAGGATTGCTAACTACTTAACTACCATTGGATTTTCTATCTCTGATGTAGATGAGAGGAAAGGTAATACTCGCATCAAGATTGTGGTTATTTGTGTTGATGGCCTGATTATAGGTATTCATAATGAAGAAACCATTAAATATGTATTTCAACTCCTTATGCACAAATTTCATATGAAAGATCTTGGTGTTTTGTGCTATTTCTTGGGCATTGAGTTTGTACATATAGAAATAGGTATATGGATGTCATAAAGGCAATATGCCTTGAGTATGCTTCAAAATCATGGCATGGCTGATTGTAAGCCAATTTCTATTCCATTAGGTTCGAGTTTGAAGTTCGATACCCCATGAGGTGAAGCATTGGAAAATGCTACTATGTACAAGAAAATTGTCAAAAGTTTGATATATCTCACAATTAGAAGGTCTGATCTAAGGTACACTATTGGACTTGAAAGTCAATCTATGCGAGTTTTCCAAAAAGCAAATTTAGATGTTATGAGGTGCACTTAATGTTATGTGGGTGATACTTTGAATTATGCATTGATTTATGAAGTTTGTGTAGTTTTTTAGGTTCATGGATACACCGATGTAGATTAGCCTTGTGGTATTCCAGATAAAAGATCTACTAGTGGCTTTCTATTCTGAGGTGGAAGTGAAGCTATTACATGGAGCAGCAAGAAGCAACTCAATGTCGCTTTGTTGCGTATAGAGGATGAGTATAGAGATGATACAATGACCACATGTGAAGCATCCCAATTAGAGATGCTACTTGAAAACGTAAGTGTGGAAGTGCAAAAGCCTATCACTATCTATTGTGATAATCTTAGCAGTATAAAGTTAGCACAAAACCCTCTTTTCCATGCTAGAATAAAGCATATCAAGGTACATTATCATTTCATCAGGGAAAAGGTATTTGGAGATGATGTTGACCTTGCTTATGTGAGGAAAGATGAGCAAGTTGCTGATATTTTAACTAAAGCGCTCGGAGCTGAGAAGTTGAAGATGTTTTGGAAGATGCTTGGATTATAGGACACGACATTGAGTTTTAGGGAGAGTTTTGAGATATCAAGCTCAAGATATGATCATTTATCAATTTTTCATTTCTTTGACATGTAGAGTGATTATACGGATATACGTTAAGGATAATTCATTGAGTGTTACTAGATTTATCTATAAAGAGTGATGGAAATTTTTTCTCTTGCCAGCTCACTCATTTGTAGAAATTAGTATTTTCCTTATGTACTCTTCTTTACATATTGCACTTTTTGTATTGTTGTTTTAGGTCATTATTGTACATACCTTTTATGTAATATAAGAAGAAGAAGAAGAAGAAGAAGAAGAAGAAGAAGAAGAAGAAGAAGAAGAAGATCATTGGTCTTTGCCTCAATCTCTATGTGTGTGCTCCTCTTTGATTGTGGGAGTGTTTGTGTAAGCTCTAGTGCTGATCTCCTTTCTCCTGATATATTTTGGTGTACCTACAAGGTTTCATGGTCATTCACGTTGTGTACATTGAGATATGAGAAAATCTATCTGGTTGTGGTTCCATCTTCATTCTCCTGCAAGCTTGAGATCATCCTCCTTGAATTCTTATGCATATTCCACAGGATATATTACTTATTTTTTTATGAAAAATATTGTAATATTTTAGTCATCACTTCAGTTGAATGTGTCCCATGTTCTGAGTTCTAGGTAAATCTCAATTTACTTTCTTCCCTAAATAGAATGTTTTATGTACTTCAGAAACAATTGGAATTTATTTCTTTTAACATAGAGTTTTGAGATTCATGTTTAAAAGTACCATAAGGGTATTATTGAATATATTGGATGTTCTTAGAGTCTACTAAGGATTTCAAGTGTTGCTTAGGCTATTCTATGGGAGGTTGTTGTTAGGACCCTCTCATCTCTACATAGTGTCCAACACTCATCATAGTTTTATCAAAGCATACTCATAGATTTGACATTATGGGTGATGGATTTCCCTCATCAAATGACATTTTGGATTGGAGAAACTACTCAAAGTGGGTTTGAAGGATAAAGCCTTACTTGCAAGGGAGAAACCTATATGGATACATCTCACGAGATAATTTGATGACTATACATAGAACAAAAGTACAACCAACTCATGAGGAGAAGGAAAGATTAAGCACATGATGCACAAAGGATGCTTAAGAAAGTTCATATATTATAATATCTTCTTTCATTTGTTTAATTCATCATATTTGTAATTTTTAGACATCACAATAGGCATGGATTGATTTGGAAGCATTCTTCTTTTCAATCACCAAGGCTAGGAAGAACCAACTATGGATGGAGTTTACAACAATCGAGAAGGATCCTAAGCAAAGTATCAATGAATTTTTCACCAAAAAGGATAATGCAGCCCAATTAGAAAACATTGGAGAGATCATTGATGAAGATTAGATATGAAGGAAAGTCATCAATGGAATCAAGGCGGTTGAGACATGGGAAGCTTTCACTACTACCATGGACTCGTACATGGATATGTAGCTACTAGATTTTAATAACTTCGTGGGACAAATCTTCAATCATGAGGCAAAACATAAGAATAATGACGAGAATAAAAAGTGTAATCAATATTGATGATGAAGGAAGCACTTCCCAAACTGACTTTGTAGGTATAGGTAAAAGTTCAAGAGGAACACGCAGAGGAGGTAGACAAGGTAGGAGTTTATCTCAAAGCTGCTCACCTTGTGCCATATGTGGATTGTCCAACCACATTCCAATGCATTATTTTAAGAACCTAAGTAATAGAAGAGGAAGAGGATACAAAAAAGGTTAATATGGAACTCCTAGAGGTAGACACAACAACTCATATTGATAGAATAACAATAATACAATAATTATACCAAACACTAGCAAGGTGGATAGAAATGTCGAAGAAGAGATGACACCAAATTTAGGGACTATCAATTCGAAGAGGATTCACTTTTCCTTATGAACAATCCAATGCTAATTGCCCTAACAAGGTAAACTGTCAATTTTGTGTAAAGGATGGTCCGGAAGCTAGAGACTGTTACTACCTCAAGGGTACACAGCAACGAGGTAACCCTCAAGCTTTGGATTCATATTATGCTAGTACTTCAAATGCACCTAATAGAGAGGAAAATCGTACGACAAAGACTAGATATAATAGACCATTGATGTGCTATCACTGTGGTGAATATGGCCATATGAAAAATAGGTGTTCCCTTCCAAAAGATGCACCTCCTTGTCAACATTGTCCAGAGGCCAAGGATCACTATACCAAAGACTGCCCAAGAAGCTGTCCTGGTCCAATCCACATGATTGCAATCTCTCCACAAGAAGAAGGTATGACCACTCAGTCTTATGCTGTTTCATCCTCCGCAATGCCCATGATGACTAGAGCCAAACAAGCAGCAACAACTTGTGGAGAGGAACAAGAAGGACTCCAGGATAAAGAGGAGGAAAAGAAGGTTGGGTGGAAGGACCAAGCAAACATTGAAGGGGCTTATGAAAGGATGGCTACTTCATTAAGGGACCAACCAACAAGTCTGGAAGCAGACCCACATGAGGTAAAGATTGAGCAGGTTTTGAAGGGCATTCATCACAAGGTTAATCTATATGAACTTATAAGGATGGATTCAAAAATAATAAGTGACTTATTGAAGATTATACACTCTGCTCACTTGATCCAATCACCTAGTATAGATGGTTTCATGGTTGATTTTCCCCGTGCACCATTGCCAGACTACCAAAGCTCAAGATTATCTATTCGTATAAAGGATGAAGCTCTCACAGGTGTGATCATAGATGGAGGCTCTCGTATCAATTTGATGCGTGATTTCACAATGAAGAAACTGAATTTGAACCCAACCAAGATGGCACCATTCACACTTATGCTAGCAGATCAACATCGCGTCACGCCTCTTGGCATTATTGAAAAGGTACTGATGATAGTACAGGGTTGCCACTTTATTCTAGATTTTTTTGTTATTGCACTTCCACAGCAGACTTCCTACCCTTTACTCCTGGGGAGGCCTTGGTTGAGGCAAGCAAAAGCTTTGCAAGATTTGGGGAAAAACAAACTATGGATTTCAACAAGCACCAATAGCCAACTACAACTACATTAGGAAGAAGGATTTGACTTAGGGAAAACTAGTGGGTATACTATGGACACTCAGCTAATGCCCTCTCTACCTCAAGAAGAAGATACATTATTAAATTGGATGATGGAAAGTGTAGAGTGTTGCACGGTGGAAATCAATGAAATAGAGGAAGAAGTTGCAGATAAAGGAGTTACAGGAAAAAGCCATGAAGTTCACAAGGAGTTGGAGAATGAGAGTTTGCAGGACACTTTGAAGAGGCAACAAATATAGAAGTACCCGGGATGGAAAGTTATGAGCATGAGTGGAGAGAAGATCTTCCTTTTTCAGATATACCTCAAGGATGGACCATAGAACATATTGCAGAATATAAGCTAAAGTCCACTCCCGCCTACAGTGGAGATGATTTCTCAAACAAGACTAGTCCTGAAACACTGGTTCAAGAAGTAAATCTAGGGGATGAAGAGAACCCTCAAGTAGTCCACTTAGCCTCTTGGCTATGGCATTATCCTCCTTTACTGGAGAAGGTAACTTCTTTACTTTTTGCTTATAAAAATGTCTTCGCATGGTCCTACAAAGATCTGACAGGGATACCAGAGGAGCTTGGATTACATCGGATACCCTTAGTTGAGGGATCTGTGCCTACAAGAAGTAGGCCATATCGACTCAATTGGAAGTATGCAGAGGTGGTAAAAGTGGAAATTACAAAACTAGAAGAAGCAAGTATAATTGTTCCAGTAGAACATTCGAGGTGGCTTTCTTCTATGGTTATTGTGCCCAAGAAAAGTAGTGGAAAAATAAGAGTCTGTGTTGATTTTCATGCCTTGAATAAAGTGGTTGTTCAAGATGGATTTCCTCAGCCCTTCACAGAGCAAGTACTTGAGGAAGTAGCTGGTCACACTTTGTATAGCTTCCTAGATGGTTTCAGCGGCTACAATCAGATAGTGATCCATCCTGATGATAGGGACAAAACAGCCTTTGTAACTCTATGGGGCACTTATGTCTTTTCCCGCATGGATTTTGGTTTGAAGAATGCACCAACTTCATTTAATAGAACTATATATCTAATATTGGGCCAATGGTTGACAACCTTTTTACGCATTTTCATGGATGACTTTTCAGTATTTTCAGTCTCAGATAGAAGAGCAGTAGTTCAAGATTTCCATGATCATTTGGAAAATCTAAAGGAAATCTTTGAGCAATGTCTCAAAATAGGTTTGAAATTAAATCGTGCTAAATGTCATTTTTTGGTCACCAAGGGCACTCTTCTTGGTCACGTAGTGTCTGCTAAAGGGATAACCGTTGACCCTGCAAAAGTTACTGCTATTCTTTCCATGCCTATTCCACAAAGCCCAAAGGAAGTACAAAGTTTTTTGGGCCATGCAGGATACCATAGAAGATTCATATGAATGTATTCAGAAATAGCTAAGCCCTTGTCAAGGCTTACCAGTAAAAAGGTCCCTTTCTCATGGAGTGCTGAAGCTGAGAAAGCATTTTGTGAACTGAAAATGAGGTTATGTAGTGCTCCACTTTTAAATGTTCCTAATTGGTCATTGGAGTTTCATTTGCATACAGATGCTAGTCTTCATGCCGTTGCTGCACTTCTAGCTCAACCATCATCACACAAGGTTGATAGACCTATCTCCTATGCCAACAGACTACTCAACCAAGCAGAAAGGAATTACAGTACAATAGAAAGGGAAGGTTTGGCTATTGTATTTGCTCTTCAGAAGTTTCGGCATTATCTTCTCGGTGTGCATTTTATAGTCATATTTGACCATCAACCCTTGAAGTACTTGATAAACAAGCCTAGAGTAGCTGGAAGGATTTGGAAATGGTTACTCTTGTTTCAAGAATTTAACTTTGATATTCATATTAAGCCAGGAAGAGAGCACTACATGGCAGATCAAGTGTCCAGGACTGCAATGAGCGAGAAGGCAACATGTATTGATGATGAACTGGTGGATAGTAATCTCTTCCTAGTGGCAATTCAGACTGATTGGTATGATGGAATTCTCCAATTTCTCACTACTGGAAAAATCCCAGAACACTTGAAACCTATAGAAAAGAGAAGATTACTCCTGAAAGCCAAAGCATATTCACTTATAAATGGAAATTTATATTAATACTTTCAGGATGATATCTTGAGAAAGTGTGTCTATCTTGAGGAGGTAAATCTTTTGCTAGAAGCTACACACTATGAAGGACATCTAAAGGGGGAAGAATTGGCTCACATAATCATCCACAAAGCCCTATGGTGGCCTCATATTTACAAGGATGCGATCAAGTTTGCTAAATAATGCCACATCTCCCAGAGGTGTGCTCCTTCGCCAACGAGATTGAATTTCCAACCATTAGTCATATCTATAGGATGGCTCCCATTTGAACGATGGGGTCTTGATTTCATAGGACCAATTAGTCCAACTGGTCAACCTGGGGGTAAGAAGTATATTTTGATGGCCACATGCTACACAACTAAATGGATTGAGGCTAAAGCTACTGTAGATTGCACAACTTTAAGAGTAGCTAAGTTTTTGTATAAACGTATTTCTCCAAGATTCGGTTGCCCACTGGAAATCACTAGTGATAGGGGCACACATTTTGTAAATCAATAGCTTCAATTCATATTTGACAGGTACAAGGTTTTTCATAAAAAATATTGAGCCTACTATCCCAAGGCAAATGGCCAAGCACAGAGCTCCAATAAGATTTGATTGGATTGCTTTGCAAATTATCCTTCGATCATCAAAGATTCTGGCCAGAAGCATTGACCACTGCAATTTGGGCTTTCATAACTAAAAGAAGAGGAAGCACAGGTGAGACTCCATTCTGCTTAGTATATGGAAAAGAGGCATTAGCACCATTCAAATTTATTATCAAAAGAGAAATGGGAGACAAGGGCATTGGAGTTGAACCTCCCATTAGGAGACTGGTGGCATTAGAAGAATACTGAGAAGGAGCAATGCAAAATCTTCAGATAACCCAAAAAGAGCGCAAAAGATTTCACAACAGGTAACTTAGGTCCAAAGAAGTACAATAAGGATCGATGGTTTTAGTGCATTAGAGTCGAGAAGTTTCAACCAAACTGGCACCCAAATGGATAGGACCTTACAGCGTGGTAAAAGTGCTACCTTATGGAGTAGTGCATCTGGAGGATTTGCAGGGTAAGAGGATACCTCTAGTCCATATCTCGAGGGTGAAGAAGTACCTGAATTAAAGTTCAGATCAAATTGGAAGAATTTCAACCACTGTACATACCACATTTCATTCAGTATTTGCAGTTATTTTGTTCATTCAATAAGCAGACAAAAGGAAATTTCACCGAGGCAATGCAAAAGCTTGATGTGGGGGTATGTAGCATCCCTCTTCTCTCTCTCTTCCCCCTTCACCCCCCGCTTAACTCCACCACCCCTGCCCCTCACCGCACCACCCTCCCTCTCAGCCCCCGCGAACTCCCCCCTAACCACCCGCCCCTCAGCCCCCCGCAAACTCCCCCCCCCTCTCTCTCTCTCTCTCTCTCTTCCCCCACCCCGCCTAGCTCCTCTCTCTCTCTCTCTCTCTCTCTCTCTCTCTCTCTCTCTCTCTCTCTCTCTCTCTCTCTCTCTCTCTCCCCCTCTGCCCCCGCACCCGCCAGCCCCACTCCACCTGCCCCTCGCCACCCCTCCCCCCTATGCAACTCCCATGATGCCCCTCCCTTGCTCTCTCTCTCTCTCTCTCTCTCTCTCTCTCTCTCTCTCTCTCTCTCTCTCTCTCTCTCTCTCTCTCCCAACCCACTCCCCACCCCCCACTGATCCCGCCTCCCACCCCCCGCTGACCCTGCCTCCCCACCCCCCACTGACCTCGCCTCCCCACCCCCCGCTGACCCCGCCTCCCCACCCCCGTTGACCCCTCCCCAACCTCTCCCTCAGCCCCCCGCGTGCCCCCCCTTCCTTCCCTCCCCCTCTCTCTCTCTCTCTCTCACTCTCTCTCTCTCTCTTCCCCCTCCGGCCCCCGCATCTCACTTCCCCCACCACCCCGTCCCCTCAGCCTCTCTCTCTCTCTTCCTCCTCCACCCCCACAATCCACTGCCCACGCCACCCCCTCCCCTCAGCCTCTCTCTCTCTCTTCACCCTCCACCCTCGCATGCCACTGCCCGCGCCACCCCCCCCTTAGCCTCTCTCTCTCTTCCCCATGCACCCCCGCATCCCACTACCCCCGCAACCCCCTCCCCTCAGCCTCTCTCTCTCTGTTCCCCCTCCACCCCCACATCCCACTGCCCCTGCCACCCCCTCCCCTCAGACTCTCTTTCTCTCTTCCCCCTCGACCCCTGCATCCCACTGCCCCCGCCACCCCCTCCCCTCATCCTCTCTCTCTCTCTCTTCCCCCTCCACCCCCGCATCCCACTGCCCCGGCCACCCCCTCCCCTCAGCCTCTCTCTCTCTCTCTCTCTCTCTCTCTCTCTCTCGCTCTCTCTCTCTCTCTCTCTCTCTCTCTCTCTCTCTCTCTCTCTCTCTCTCTCTCTCTCTCTCTCTCTCTCTCTCTCTCTCTCTCTCTCTCTCTCTCTCTCTCTCTCTCTCTTCCCCCTCCACCCTCGCATCCCAGTGCCCCCGCCACCCCCTCCCTTCAGCATGTCTCTCTCTCTTCCCCCTCAACCCCCCCATCCCACTGCCCCCGCCACCCCCTCCCCTCAGCCTCTCTCTCTCTCTCTTCCCCCTCCACCCTCGCATCCCACTGCCCCCGCCACCCCCTCCCCTCAGCCTGTCTCTCTCTCGTCCCCCTCCACCCCCGCATCCCACTGCCCCCGCCACCCCCTCCCCTTAGCCTCTCTCTCTCTCTTCCCCCTCCACCATCGCATCCCACTGCCCCCGCCACCCCCTCCACTCAGCCTCTCTCTCTCTCTTCCCCCTCCACCCCCCCATCCAACTACCCCCGCCACCCCCTCCCATCTCTCTCTCTCTCTCTCTCTCTCTCTCTCTCTCTCTCTCTCTCTCTCTCTCTCTCTCTCTCTCTCTCTCTCTCTCTCTCTCTTCCCCCTCCACCTCCGCATCCCACTGCCCCCGCCACCCCCTCCCCTCAACCCCCGCACCGCCCCTCACCTCTCCCTCCCCTCAGCCTTTCTCTCTCTATCTCTCTCCCTCTATCTCTATCTCTCTCTCACACACACACACAAGAGCAGGATAAGAATGGAATCCGGCACCTATATGCATGAAGGATTACAAGAAATGCTTTAGATACGTTTTTTGCTGACTTGTAAACTACTGAGCAAGTGGACCATATGAAGGAAGCTATCATGATATGGAGAGCATCTCAGCCATTAGACCTCATTAAACGAGTCAAGCAGAGTCAAGAAGAGTACATGGGGTACCTGTGGTATGTGATAAAAAGTGTACATGGTAAAAAGTGAAAGAGGAGAAAAGGTCTGGTGCTGCCAACCATTCATGAGGACTGCCTATTTTTGAGGATTCAATTCAAATAAAGTGGCCTAATGGACCTACCCCTCCAATTTTGGGCAATCAACCGGTGCATGATTAGTGGATGTGAGGAATCGAAGAGGCCCTCTTGGCCTATTGGAGCCTATAAAAGCAATGGACTTGTGTTCTTTTGGGATACATTCAGATACACACATATACATATGTACGTACAGGGGCCCTCTCTTGGCAATCTATGGCTACAAGCCTACTGTAGGAAGTCACTGTGTGGTGAGGATATAGAGCGTGGGCTTCCCACTGAGGGCTAATAGCACTATAATTTGAATAGAGTGGCTTGGTTTTGTCATTTAGTGTGAGTCATTGGTATTTCGTGCTCTTTCCCTTAGAGCAAGTCTTCATACTTTGTATTGATCAATGCTAGTCTACATCTAGTTGTGTCCATTGTACGGATTGGATGAATCCCTTGAATTGATGTTGTTTAGTTCTGGAGTGGCATGTTAGCCCAGAGCATAAACTTTTGAGCATCTCTTTTCCCTATGTTGTAATCATCTGATTCGAACTAAGGAGTGGTTGGTCTTCCATTATTGTCATTTTGTCGTTAATATTTTCTTGAGTATTCACAACTCTGTGCAATCATTGATATCTTCCTGCTCACAGAAGTGTTAAAGGGTATATTTCCCTAAGGAGAACCTCCCTTGAGTAGGTGAAGTACTGGAATGCTTGCTGCATGCTCCTATTAAAAGTAGATACCCCACTACCTCCTCTACAAAGAGATCTACAAAGGAAAACAAGAAGCCCCAAAGGTATGACACATCGTTAGTAAATAGATATTCTATCTCTATAGCTCATGTGTTGAACTTTGAAGAGACTTAATAGTATGAGGAGGTGAAGAAGAGATTTGATTGGATCAACGCAGTGGAAGAAGAGATGGAATCCTTACATGAAAAGAACACTTGGGAGTTGGTACCCAATACTCCCACTATGAAGATAATAAAATCGAGATCGATATACAAGATTAAGAGAAAGTTTAATGGAACCATTAATAGGTACAAAGGTAGACCTATGGCCAAAGGGTATGCTCAAAGATGAAGTATTGAATATGAAGACACCTTCTCTCAAGTGACAAAGATGCTCAAAATGAGAGTTCTTATGAGTATTGCAGCTACCAAGAATTGAAAAAACTATTATATGGATGTGAAGAATACATTTCTCAATGGATGGATATCTAAAGAGCTTTAGATGGCTAAGGGCTTGGAATGGTAGACTTGTTACTTATTTGTAGGAAAAAGGAAGTGTAATGATCAAAGTAGATCCTTCTCTTTTTATCAAGAGATCACATGGAGATGTTATAAATGTTTGTGTATATGTAGATGACATCATACCCGGAGATCATTATGAAGGTAATAAAAAAACTAAACTACAGATTAAGGAGGAATTCAAGATCAATGACCTAGGCCATCTCACTTACTTTTGTGAATTGAAAGTGGTGTTTACAGAGAAGGCCATGTATCTTATTAAGAAGAACTACATTAATGATATTCTAGCCAATTTCAAAATAGAAAATTCTATGTTTGTAGGTACACCCATAAAGGTAAACTCAAACTAAGTGCTTTTGAAGGTGAGTTATTTGAAGATCTGACAAACTATTAAAGATTGTTTGGAATTCTCTTCTATATCACTATTATTAGAATAAACAGAGATGGTAATGTAAGTGTTTTGACCCAATTTATGCATACACCTAGGAAGCCACAAATGGAGGTAGCTAAAAGGATGCTCAAATATTTGAAAGAAACAATAAATGAAGCTCTATTCTACCCATACACAACTGATCTATATGTAATTATCATCTAATGTTCATTGGGAAGGATTAAAAGATGAATGAAGTAGTACTGCATGATAATTTTTCATTCTTAGTTACAAAGCTCATGTAATGGTACTTCAAGAAGCAAACTATTGTTTCTCTTTAATATATAGAGGATGATTATAGAGCCTTGATAAATGCAACCGAAGAATGTATGTGGATGTAGGCAATATACTTATATTTGGGTGTGAATTCATCCACTACTCATACTATTGGGGATATCATAAGCTCTTTACGCCTTGAAGCTGATCCCATTTATCATGCGAGCAAAAAAACATTGAGGTCCATTTATCATCATGTTAGGGAGAAGATTACGAGCTAAGATTAAAAAAATGGAATGTTGAAACCATATAATATGGTAAGTAGGAATAATAGATACAATAAGAGATAATAAGATGTCTATTATCTAGAAACATACTATGGGTAATCAAAGATAAAGTGAAAATGAGATAGGGTCTAGATAAAGTGATGGGATTTCTTCCTTACATCATATATTAAAAAATGTGATGGAATAAAGGAACTAGACTAAGAAATGGGCTTTCTTCCTATATTTAAACACAAAAATATCTCATGGAATGAACCTCAATCTCTGCTAAGGTGTAACTCTGTGAATTTTAAAAGTAAGTAACTCAGTTCTACATAGCTATTAGGAAAGGCTATGGTTTCTCCAATAAGTAACATTGAATTTCTATACAACTATGATTTTTCGATCTTGAGCTAACATGTATCATTGAGATATGTATGGATATATGTCTGTGTATATTTATGTATATGACTATGTATGCATGTATATATTCATATATGCATGCATAAATGTATTTATGTACTTGAATATATATGTATGGAGTTCTATGTGTGCATGCATGTATGTATTTATTTGTGTATTTATGAACGTATGTATATATGAACGTACGTACGTATGTATATATGTATGCATGTATGTACGTACGCATGTGTAAATGTGTGTATGTATATATGTATGCATGTATATGTATGTTTATATGTATTTACATTCGTATGTATGTATGTATTTGTGTATGTACGTAAGTATGTATGTATGTATGAATGAATGAATGAATGAATATATTTACGTTTATATGTATTTTGGTATGTGTGTACATGTGTATATGTATGTATGTATGCATATTTCTATGTATGTATTGATGTATATGCATATATATGTATGTAAGGGTGCGCAAGCACAGATATTTATGCGTGTGTATGTATGTATGTTCCAGTTAGCATTCTAGATATGTGTATGTGAAGATTTTTTGCTTGCATTATCATACAATTGTCTCGCGAGATAGTCTTTTAAATTCCAACCATGTTTCATACAGCCTCCAGGAGTCACACGCTTTTAGCTTAGATTAGAGGGGTGAGGGAACTCCTCACTAGGATGGAGCTGGTACCTCCATTCTTATTTAGGAGTAGTTTCCTCACCATCTCAGAAGTCGCTTAGATCTTCGCGGACCCATTCACGTAGAGTCAAATTTTCGTAGACAGTACCTATGGTAGAAGGCGCGTAAACAATTTAGAGCTAGAGAGAGAGAGAGAAAGTGGAAAATTGGGATTCCCACAATGTCAGCATATAAATAGGCTAAACATATTCAAAATTAGTAAATAATAATCTAGTAAGGATATGAGGCATACGAGATTGGCCTATCTAGTATGTGTGAGTATTAAATCAGAGGATACGTTAAATAGATATCACAGCTTTTCGTTTATTGTAATGAATGTCTTCGAACATCTTGTAGCTAGTTTAAATGGGAATGGTATGTGTTGTACTACCTTTAGTTTTCTTGTACGATATCACGTCATTTGTTAATTACCATCATACATCGATTCTTTATTGGAGAAATATACTGTTTGATGTAAGACCTATATTTTACTGTCAGCACTACGACTGTAATGTATGTGGCTTTTCAGCTACGTATTAACGATGTGTGTATGAGGAACTCTATGTGCACTTGGTGTTAAAAAAAGAAGGGCATTACATGAAAAAGACAAAAATAGCACGCGTTCATGGATGGATTTCGTGGGGAAATTGGTTCCCAAGAAAGAAATAGCTTCTGCAATTTTTAATTGGCTAAATAACATTTTTATGGAATGAAGGTGTACTCGATAATTTAGGTGAAGGACACGATTCTTAGAAATTGAAAGAAACGATCCATACCTCTAATTACTTAAAAATGAAAAGTGACTTAGTGATTTATTTAGATCTAGTAATTCATAAGAAATGATGAAATGTTTCATATTCGGGCTTTTGTTGGACGTGATGAGAAAGCGGATTTCCCTCTATACTCCATAGCATGTGAAACTTGTGAGAACTTTGTTAAATGTGAATCTTGTGACAGCTTTGTAAAACACTACAGTTGAAACATTTGCTGGTAAAATACGGATATTAACTGGTTATTAAGGACATTGAACTTATAGTTTCAAACGATTCACTCAAAAAACATCCATCTTGTATGTCGTGTCACAATGAAAGTCTTGTTTTGGAGGTTCGGCCTTCTAGTACTATTTTCATTAGCCTTGAAGTTTGAAAGAGAAACTCAAGCACACGAAGCAACCTCCTCCGCTCTGAAAGGATTAATGCCAAGCAGGTAATGAGAATTCAACTCCACACCTATAATCACTACTAAACCACACAGTAAACTTAAAAACCGAATATTTGCTTACATAAGGATGCTTTGTCCGAGGTCTTTTCTCTTCGAGTGTGCTTTGATTATTTCAAAGTACAAATGAAGTATTTCAAAGTACAAATGAAGGCAGGCTAAGTACCCATGAGACCTCGTGGATCCCAAAAAGGGAGCATTAGATATCTTTCATAACTAGGATTACAAAGCCCGAAGGTTCATTAGGTCTTAGCTTGAGAAGGGGAAACCCTAAGGCCCAGCCATGAGGCTAGTTTGAACAGCTTGAAGGTTAAGTACATGGATACAGTGTCAATTAACAAGGCTAAGATCTGAAGTCTGGGTGCCCATGGGCCACAATAGACAAGGTTAAAAACCTCCTTAACATCCACCCAAGCGGCCATGGGGTGTTCATAGTCGCCGCAAGTTGAACTGTAGTCCCTCCCACCCCAAAGTTGATGCATCCAACCACCAAGACAGATGTGCTTGAACTTTGACAGTGAACGGAGGTGCTAGTTAGACAGTGAGGATTAATTGCAACCCTTACCAAGGCCGAGGAGTGGTTAAAATGTTTGATAGCATCATTTACCGGAAAGTTAACCAAGGATCAGTTTTGATTCATTAAGATGGTCTAAGTTTTCTGTCAGCTGGCTATTATTGGTTCAACCTAGTGCCCAAGTCGTGTGGTCAATAGTGGTCCACTATATTCTTGAATTCACATACATAGGTACTATGTGGCCTTTCGATAGTCAACCATTGTTGGGGTTGGACAAAGAGTAATGTCCTCATCTTGTAGGTTTCTCACAAATTTCGGGTCATCATCTTGCATGCATTTTGGTGTCAAGAGTTTGGGCCAAGTACTAAGAAACATTGGTCGTAGCTTCACGCGACATCGCAATGATTCCTTTATGAACGAGAGGATGAAATCGTAAGATTTGGTTTGGAGGGCGGGGGGGGGGGGGTTGGTTTTATTCTGACTCCACGCTAAAAGTTTCTGCAGCTGCTAAGATCTTCCCTATATCTGCGAGTCATCACAGTTGGCCTTGTCGTATGGGTCGAAGTCAGGCGTCTAATCTACGTATTCTCTCCATCCCTATGTAGACTTCTACTTTCGTGCACAATAGTAGAGAAATTGTGGATGAGATTATGCCTTGTGAAAGAAACGGCGTGAATCCATTGGAGGCGCTGGAAAAGTCCATGGTAGTAGTCAGCTGCGCAGAACGGACTTAAACGAAGCCTGATTAAAATACATCAACATCAGCAACAACGACGAATATTAGAATGTTCAGAGGACAAGGAGTGAATTCATGTTGGGAATCACCCGTCAATACTCTAAGAGCCGAGGTGGCAACACTGACCGACCTATCATCCGTATCTAAACAGAGAAAAACGAGACAGGCTTTGCTAAGGATTGATCAAGATAAGAACAAAGTAGCCGCACGGATGATGAGATGCACCCAATACAGAAGGCTTTCCACGACATCGAACTGCGAACCATTTATAGTCGGCAACATTAGACTTCTGAAGCACGAAAGTGGTCTAGTCGAGAAATTGTGTGTCAGTCGCGTTACTAAGTAAAATTACTGATGACTACTATGATTCACGGAGACTCCGAAACTCAAAGGTGAGATGAAGAGCCTACTGCGTTTCTGAAAGTCTCTGTCATACACTAGCTATAGCTATACTGAACATGCACGAACTTTGAGTCGTGAGCTCTTAAACCACATGAGTCGTGAGTTATTCATCACCACATGAGTCATCACCACATGAGTCGTGAGCTCTTAAACCAGCCCTTTCAGAGGATCATTGGACCTTGAGGCTATCCTGCTTTAAACCAGTCTGATCTGGACTTAAGGTCATCTATTCCTTGTGTCAACTCTAGCGATCATTCATGTTCTATATGTTAGTAGTCCTTAAGCATCTACCAACTGCTTTGTGGGAATCGAGGGGTTCCATTGGCCCTATGTCCAGCTTTGTAGTCTCAATTAGTTGAAACTAATTCGAAATAGTAGATCTCGCTGGTCGAACTTCCTTTAAAAATAATTATGTGCAATAAAGAAATACAGAAAGCAAAAACGAACGTATTGTTACTTCTTTTTCAGAGCAGGACAAATTATTCAGAAATCGATTCACAATATCAGTGCTCTATGAGTTCTCTCATCGTAACCATTGAAATAATCATCAGACAACAACATATCATGAAGCATTTCTTTTAGGATGCTTGAGAATAATGGTCAAACCTCGATACGAATTACCAATGCTCAGTGACGTGTAAAGTTTATCCTTTTCTGAGCTGCTAAGATCTTCCCTATATTTGCGAGTCATCACAGTTGGCCTTGTCGTATGGGTCGAAGTCAGGCGTCTAATCTACGTATTCTCTCCATCCCTATGTAGACTTTTACTTTCGTGCACAATAGTAGAGAAATTGTGGATGAGATTATGCCTTGTGAAAGAAACGGCGTGAATCCATTGGAGGCGCTGGAAAAGTCCATGGTAGTAGTCAGCTGCGCAGAACGGACTTAAACGAAGCCTGATTAAAATACATCAACATCAGCAACAACGACGAATATTAGAATGTTCAGAGGACAAGGAGTGAATTCATGTTGGGAATCACCCGTCAATACTCTAAGAGCCGAGGTGGCAACACTGACCGACCTATCATCCGTATCTAAACAAAGAAAAACGAGACAGGCTTTGCTAAGGATTGATCAAGATAAGAACAGAGTAGCCGCACGGATGATGAGATGCACCCAATACAGAAGGCTTTCCCCGACATCGAACTACGAACCATTTATAGTCGGCAACATTAGACTTCTGAAGCACGAAAGTGGTCTAGTCGAGAAATTGTGTGTCAGTCGCGCTACTAAGTAAAATTACTGATGACTACTATGATTCACGGAGACTCCGAAAACTGAAAGGTGAGATGAAGAGCCTACTGCGTTTCTGAAAGTCTCTGTCATACACTAGCTATACTGAACATGCACGAACTTTGAGTCGTGAGCTCTTAAACCACATGAGTCGTGAGTTATTCATCACCACATGAGTCATCACTACATGAGTCGTGAGCTCTTAAACCAGCCCTTTCAGAGGATCATTGGACCTTGAGGCTATCCTGCTTTAAACCAGTCTGATCTGGTCTTAAGGTCATCTATTCCTTGTGTCAACTCTACCGATCATTCATGTTCTATATGTTAGTAGTCCTTAAGCATCTACCAACTGCTTTGTGGGAATCCAGGGGTTCCATTGGCCCTATGTCCAGCTTTGTAATCTCAATTAGTTGAAACTAATTCGAAATAGTAGATCTTGATGGTCGAACTTCCTTTAAAAATAATTATGTGCAATAAAGAAATACAGAAAGCAAAAACGAACGTATTGTTACATCTTTTTCAAAGCAGGACAAATCATTCAGAAATCGATTCCCAATATCAGTGCTCTATGAGTTCTCTCATCGTAACCATTGAAATAATCATCAGACAACAACATATCATAAAGCATTTCTTTTAGGATGCTTGAGAATAATGGTCAAACCTCGATACGAATTACCAATGCTCAGTGACGTGTAAAGTTTATCCTTTTCTGATATAAAGCATTGACCCTTAGTGAAAGCTAGAAGTGTAATTATATAATCATCATAAGGCATCATATCATATAATTGGTAATAATAGCACTAACCAACACCTAAAGAAAAACACCCGGCTGATATTTTGGTTTTCATACAGGCACTTGAAGCCATGCGTATAATAACATGTAGTGTTTCCTCAATCACAATGTATCCCCAATCACAATCTTTCGATTACTCACAAATAACAGTGGAGCGAAGAACGCAGAGATTGCTTAACGTAAAAGAAAATCTAATGCGGAAGAGTAGAACAAATATGACGCAGAGAAGGAAGAATTTTGATATTATAGATGTGAATCAATGGTTACAGTAGCTTTGAACGATAGCTCTTTGACAAAGCCTCTACCTCCCGACCACCCCTGAGCTATCGCATTCTCACTCGCACTCTCAATCACACTCTCACTCTCACTCTCACTCTCAATCACACTCTCAATCACAAGGTAATTCTCAGATTTCTGTGTGTCCTCCGTGTTGATGCGCAGGCCTTCTTATCTTTTTCCGTTTGATCGCAGCCGTGCTCCCCAAAAAAGTGTGCGATCCACCAAATTTAGAAAAAGTTGAGTTTCTCCAAAACTTTCGCAAAAAGCCATGTGATCGTAGTGGAGATCACATACATACATAATTAGACATGGTGACACGTGAGCATGAGAATCACGGATTCGAATAGAATTAGACAAGCCCTCGTTTTTTGTTTTAGGTTAACTCAAAGCCCTGTAACTCAAAAACAATGAGGAATTAGGTTAAGCTTGTGAGAGACACTTTTATTCAATTTTTTGATCTGCACAATAGTGTTAGAGACGTCCGAGGTCCAAATCCACCTCCAAATGCCACTTTTGAGCCCTCCAAGGTTTAAAATTCTAGAGAGACAGAGTAAAATCAAGGCATTTTCTTACAATGAACTAAACGTAGGACCCTGAACAAGGTACTTAGAACATGATTCACAAAAATCTCACATAGGCACTTTTATTCTCTTCTACTTGCTCTACCTTTCCCTCATACAGAGTTTTCCTTAATTCTTTCATCTTCACCTTCAAAATCCCACTGGAAAACATGATGCAATTAATGTCTAGAGAGAGAATATGAAACTTGTCAACCCAAAATTTTTCCTACATGCATAAAATGACCTAATTATTCGTTCTAAGCATTATCCCGACAATGAAATTTAGAAAGTTCAAAATGAATTGTTTCACTAGAAAAGAGGCCTATTACAATTCTTCCCCCCTTTAAGAACTCTGTCCTCAGAGTTGGAAAGAAGGATAATGTGTAAGAAAGTCATCTAAATTCACCCAACTCGAATCTTCTACTGGGTATGAATGCGATTTCACCAAAATTTCTACTATAGATCTATTTCTAAGAAATCTTTCCTTCCTATCTAATATTATTTCCGGTTGAAGCTCAAAAGAGCCATTGTCTTTCAGCTTATAATTGTCCTACAAAACATGAGCAACATAAGACACATATCTTTTAAGTAAGTTGACATGAAATATAGGATGCACATTTAGATATTTAGGTAATTCCAGCAAATAAGCAAGAGATCCGATCTTTTTCAAAACTTTAAAAGGGCCTGCATATCGAGGAGAAAGTCTATGATTCTTCCCTAGCAACAAGTTAGATCGGTGAAGATTAACTTTAAGAAATACCATATCATGAACTTGGAATTCAAGTGGTCTTCTCTTTAAATCATAGAACTTCTTTTTTCTTTTCTGAGCTTCTCTTATATGTTTCTTAAGTTTTCCAAGTTCTTCATCTTATCAAGCATTTCTTTGGATACTTCTACTTTATTTGGAAAACCAAAAAACGAAGGTGGAGTCAAACAATTATAACCATACATAGCTTCAAACGGAGTCATTTTTATAGATGCATGCCATGCACTATTGTATGCAAACTCAACCAAGGGTAAATATTCACTCCAATTATCTTGCTTTTCATTCACATACATACGCAAGATATCCTTAACTACCCTGTTAACCCTCTCGGTTTCCCCATCAGTTTGTGGATGGAAAGCTGTACTCATACGAAGTTGAGTTCCAATGGATTCAAATGTCGCTTTCCAGAAGTTTGACGTAAATCTAGAATCTCTATCAGAAATTATGCTTTTAGGCATTCCGTGCAATCGAAACATTCCTTTTACAAAGATTCTTGCAACATTCAAAGCAGTATCAGTCTTTTTCATAGGAAAGAAGTGTGCCGTCCTGGTAAGCCGATCGACTACAACAAATATGGTATCATGCTTACTTCTGGTCATAGGTAGCTTAGTGATAAAGTCCATAGAAATAGATTCCCACTTCTGATTTGGAACATCCAAAGATTGAAGCATTCCTGGCATCCTCTTAAACTCAGATTTCACCTGTTGGCACTTCAAACATTCATTTACATATTTTCTAATATCCCGCTTCACACATGGCCAAAAGTAAGAATACTTTGTTTTAACATAGGTCCTTGAATAACCTGAATGTGCAGAAAAAGGTGCATCATGATAATCATGCAGTATTTTAACTTTTAGTGGAGATATAGAAGATAAGCATAGCCGATTGTTACAATACAGTGTTCCATTTTGCAAATGAATTTTTTCCTCATACGTTGATCCCCTATTCGCATTCAAAGCATTCAAAATAGGTGCATAAAAAGGATCCTGTTTTATCTCTTCTTGAATTTGATTGAGAAAATCAGAATTTATTACAGAAACAAGATTACACAAAGGTCTCCGACTGAATGATCGGCAACCTTATTTTCCTTACCAGCAAGATACTTAATGTCAAAATCATACTCGCTTGATAATTCAATCCAACGCTTCTGCCTGTTGTTAAGCAATGGTTGAGTGAAGATGTATTTTAGACTTTGATGATCTGTTTTCAATTCAAACTTAAACCCTAACAAAAGATGTCTCCAATGCTTATGTGCATGCACAACAGCAAGCATTTCTAAATCATGAGTAGGATAGTTAAGTTCATGCTTTCTTAGTTTTCTGGACTCATATGGGACCACCTTGCCATCCTGTGACATAACACATCCTATCTGACTACCACTTGCATCACATGCAACCACAAAAGGCTTTCCCATTTCTGTTATTTTCAAAACACAATTCTCAACGACTTTTTGTTTCAATGTTTCAAATGATTTTTGACAGGCATCACTCCACGCAAATCCTACATTCTTTTTAGTTAATTCGGTGAGGGGAGTAGCTATCTTAGAGAAATCCTTAATATGTGCTCTTTCATATTGTGCCAACCCAAGAAAACTTCTAACATCCCTTACAATCTTAGGAATCGGCCAATCAACTATTGTTTTTACTTTATCTTCATCTATAAGGATTCCTTCTTTTGATATTACACTTCCTAGATACACAAGTTTATCCTTAGCAAAGAAACACTTACTCTTTTTCCCATACAATCTGTGTTCTCTAAGAGTTTGCAAACTCCTCTTGAGATGTACCGCATGCTCTGAAACATCTTTAGAGTACAAAAATATATCATCAAGGAAGACTAAGATGAATTCATCTATGTAATCGTGAAAAATATTATTCATCAAGCACATAAATGTGGCAGGAGCGTTTGTTAAACCAAAAGGTAGAACCGTAAACTCATAGTGACCATATCGTGTTCGAAAAGCCGTCTTAGGAATATCCTCTATTTTGGTCCTAATTTGGTGATATCCAGATCTTAAGTCAATATATGTGAATACGGTCGCTCCACTTAATTGACCTAATAAGTCATCTATGTGAGGGAGTGGATACTTATTCTTAATTGTTCTTTTATTCAACCCCCTATAGTCAATGCATAATCTGTAAGAGCCGTCTTTCTTCTTCTGAAATAAAACATGCACACCCCAAGGTGAGACACTCGGTTTTATTAAGCCTTTCTTCAAAAGATCATCTAATTGAATCTTAAGCTCCTTTAGTTCATCAATGTTAAATCTATAGGGTGCTCTAGAATATGGTTCACTCCTTGGATATAGGTCAATGGCGTGGTCAATCTGCCTAGGTGGGGGTATACCAGGCAAGTCTTCTGGAAATACATCGGCATATTCTTTCAAGAGATTTCCTACGTAATCTGGAATATCTACGTCATTACCTTCCTGATGCGGATTGTTCACATACACTACAAATGTTTTGCAGCCATCACCTATACCTCTAACTATCTGCATAGCAGAAATAAGAGTAGGCTTAGGATTAAAGACATCACCTAGAATATGAATAGATTCATCATTTAGCTTCACAATGATCGTTCTTTTTTCACAATTAATTGTTGCAGCATTTTTAACTAACCAATCCATGCCTATGATTACATCACTCTGTTTCATCTCAATTACATGGAAGCTTCCAGAAAAGCGTCTATTAGAAAGAGTAAATTCAAGGTTTTCAACATATCCTTTCGTGTAGTGTAATCGTCCATTGGCCATCTCTACAGGTCTGGTTATCTGCATATTTAGGGTTATCCCTAGATTTTGTACCAATTTGAAAGATAGAAAACAATGGGTACTACCTGAATCGATCAAAAATTTGGTTTTATGTGTAGAAATCATACCCGAAATGGTGATTACAGAAACCTTTGGGAAAGAACTAACCACCATGCAACGTAAAGTAGAGTCAGCGCACTTACCCCCATTATTTGCTTCCTCAATAATTGTACCCTCCTCGATGATGTTTATCGCTTTTGATTGTGCGGGTCGAAAGACTGCCTTGTTCGGGCACTCATATGTCCGATGCCCTTGCTCCCCCCAACGAAAACACAGACCAAGTCTTTTTGCCCTCTCAATAAAATTAGGGTCTTGTTTCCACTCAATTGGTTGACACCTCCTTTGATTTTCCACCGGCCGAGCAGGGTTCTTACCTTGGTCGTTAGAAGATGGAGTTTTCTTTGAATTGTTCATGTTCATTGCAACAGGTCTTTGTGGCTGATGTCCCGTTGCAATGAATCTGCTTCTATTTGCCTTCTACAAATTGAACTTCTCCATCTTCTCAAAGTTCTCAGCCATCGCAACAGCATCAAGAAAATCAATGCATCCAGATCCCTTAACTTGATAGCAAAATTCCTCACGAAGCCCTTCAATAAATTTACTCTTTAGAGCATTACCACTAACCTCTAATGCATATTTATGAAGACGTAGGAACTTCTCTTTGTACTCATCAACATATAAGCTATGCTTGTCGCTTTCGTGTTGTCCGAAATTGTAGAACTCCATCTTCTTCTCCATATGGTAGTGTGGAGAACAATAGCGTTTTTCAGCTTGTTCTCTAAATTCCTTCCATAGAACAGGACCAGAACGCGTTGGAGTCTGCATATATGACTTCCACCATAGCTTCGCGATCCCACGCAGATGCAGGATCACAACTTTTGCCTTGGACTCTTCACTAAATTGTCGAAGGTCAAAGAAATCCTCTAGTTCTTCAATCCATGCCTCAAGATCTTCGCCACTCTTCTTCTCGCCATCAAAATCATTTAACTTTGCCTTCTTGAAGACTTGGTTAAGGGAAAACTCACCTGGTTCCATATCTTCAGAATTGCGTTTTTGTTCTTCGGGAGGTACACTAGATGTTCCCGCACCTTCATCGATTTCATCGTTCAGCTCCACAAACAAATTTGTTGCTCCTTCTGGTTGCTTTCCCCCTCGTTCTTTGCGCAATTCACCAAGAAGCTTCTGAATAAGCTCCTCTTGTTCATGAACCTTTTGTGTTAGACCTTCCATCGTTCCCGCGGATTGATTCTGCTCTAATACCACTTGTAGCGTTTCCTCAATCACAATCTATCCCCAATCACAATCTTTTGATTACTTAGAAATAATAGTGGAGAGAAGAACGCAGAGATTGCACAAGGTAAAAGAAAATCTGATGCGGAAGAGTAGAACAAATATGATGCAGAGAAGGAAGAATTCTGATATTATAGATGTGAATCAATGGTTACAGTAGCTTTGGACAATAGCTTCTTGACAAAGGCTCTACCTCCCGACCACCCCTGAGCTATCACAATCGCATTCTCACTCGCACTGTCAATCACACTCTCACTCTTACTCTCACTCTCAATCACACTCTCAATCACAAGGTTATTCTCAGATTTCTGTGTGTCCTCTCTGTTGATGCGCAGGCCTTCTTGTCGTTTTCCGTTTGATCGCAGCCGTGCTCCCCAAAGAAGTGTGCGATCCAGCAAATTTAGAAAAAGTCGAGTTTCTCCAAAACTTTCGCAAAAAGCCATGTGATTGTAGTGTACTTCCTTTCTTAAGCATACATGTCAAAAATAGCAGAAAAACACCAAGAAGACATATCCAAAAACATACATAATTAGACATGGCGACACGTGAGCATGAGAATCACGGATTCGAATAGAATTAGATAAACTCTCGTTTTTTTTTTGAAGTGTTGGAAAAAACGGCACTTTTCAAAGCCCTCTAATTCAAAAACAATGAGGAATTAGGTTAAGCTTGTGACAGAAACTTTTATTCAATTTTTCGATCTGCACAATAGTGTTAGAGATGTCCGAGGTCCAAATCCACCTCCAAATGCCACTTTTGAGCACTGCAAGGTTTAAAATTCTAGAGAGAGAGTAAAATCAAGGCATTTTCTTACAATGAACTAAACGTAGGACCCTGAATGAGGTACTTAGAACATGATTCACAAAAATCTCACACAGACACTTTTATTCTCTTCTACTTGCTCTACCTTTCCCTCATACAGAGTTTTCCTTAATACTTTCATCTTCACCTTCAAAATCCCACTTGAAAACATGATGCAATTAAGGTCTAGAGAGAGAATATGAAACTTATCAACCCAAAATTTTTCCTACATGCATAAAATGACCTAATTATTCGTTCTAAGAATTGTCCCCACAATGAAATTCAGAAAGTTCAAAATGAATTATTTCACTAGAAAAGAGGCCTATTACAATTCTTCCCCCCTTTAAGAACTCTATCCTCAGAGTTGGAAAGAAGGATAATGTGTTAGAAAGTCATCTAAATTCACCCAACTCAAATCTTCTACTGGGTATGAATGCCATTTCACCAAAATTTCTACTATAGATCTATTTCTAAGAAATCTTTCCTTCCTATCTAATATTATTTCCGGTTGAAGCTCAAAACAGCCATCGTCTTTCAGCTTATAATTATCTTGCAAAACATGAGCAACATTAGACACATATTTTTTAAGTAAGCTGACATGAAATACAGGATGCACATTTAGATATTTAATTCGAGCAAATAAGCAAGAGATCCGATCTTTTTCAAAACTTTAAAAGGGTCTGCATATCGAGGAGAAAGTCTATGATCCTTCCCTAGCAACAAGTTAGATAGGTGAGGATTAACTTTAAGAAATACCATATCATCAACTTGGAATTCAAGTGGTCTTCTCTTTAAATCATAGAACTTCTTTTGTCTTTTCTGAGCTTCTCTTATATGTTTCTTAATTTTTCGAAGTTCTTCATCCATCCTATCAAGCATTTCTTTGGATACTTCTACTTTATTTGGAAAACCCAAAAACGAAGGTGGAGTCAAACAATTATAACCATACATAGCTTCAAACAGAGTCATTTTTGTAGATGCATGCCATGCACTATTGTATGCAAACTCAACCAAGGGCAAATATTCACTCCAATTATCGTGCTTTTCATTCACATACATACGCAACATATCCTCAACTACCATGTTATCCCTCTTGGTTTCCCCATCAGTTTGTGGATGGAAAGCTGTACTCATACGAAGTTGAGTTCCAATGGATTCAAATGTCGCTTCCCAGAAGTTTGACGTAAATCTAGAATCTCTTTCAGAAATTATGCTTTTAGGCATTCCATGCAATCGAAATATTTCTTTTACAAAGATTCTTGCAACATTCAAAGCAGTATCAGTCTTTTTCATAGGAAAGAAGTGTGCCATCTTGGTAAGCCGATCGACTACAACAAATATGGTATCATGCTTACTTCTGGTCATAGGTAGCTTAGTGATAAACTCCATAGAAATAGACTCCCACTTCTGATTTGGAACATCCAAAGGTTGAAGCATTCCTGGCATCCTCTTAAACTCAGATTTCACCCGTTGGCACTTCAAACATTCATTTACATATTTTCCAATATCCCGCTTCATACATGGCCAAAAGTAAGAATACTTTGTTTTAACATATGTCCTTGAATAACCTGGATGTGCAGAAAAAGGTCATGAGGAACCAATTGAATTTTCTTGGGATAGTCATCTGAACTTTATCAAGCATGGGTGTGGAGAGAGGATGGGAGCAGAGGTAGTGGAGATGGAGGGGGGAAAGAAGGAGGTGGGTGTGGGGGTTGTGGGGAAAAAGATGACGGGGATGGAGGGGGACGGTGGAGATGGTGGTGGGGGTGGGTGTGGGGGTTATGGGCAAAAAGATGAGGGGGGTGGTGGAGATGGTGGTCGGGGTGGGTGTGGGGGTTGTGGGGGAAAAGATGAGGGGGAGGGAGGGGGACGTGGAGATGGTGGTGGGTGTGGGGGTTGTGGGGAAAAGGATGAGGGGGTGGTGGAGATGGAGGTGGGGGTGGCTGTGGGGGAAAAGATGAGGGGGATGGAGGGGGACGTGGAGATGGTGGTGGGGGTGGGTGTGGGGGTTGTGGGGAAAAAGATGAGGGGGACGTGGAGATGGTGATGAGGGTGGGTGTGGGGTAAACTATGAGGGGGAGGGAGAGGGACATGGATATGGTGGTGGGGGTGGGTGGGTTGTGGGGAAAAGGATGAGCGGGTAGAGGGGGTGGTGGAGATGGAGGTGGGGGTAGGTGTGGGGCCTCTAGGGGAAAAGATGAGGGGGATGGAGGGGGACGTGGAGATGGTGGTGGGGGTGGGTGTGGGGGTTGAGGGGAAAAAGATGAGGGGGAGGGAGGGGGATGCGAAGATGGTGGTGAGGGTGGGTGTGGGGGTTGTGGGGAAAAAGATGAGGGGGACGTGGAGATGGTGGTGGGGGTGGGTGTGGGTGTGGAGGTTATGGGGAAAAGGATGAGGGAGTCGAGGGGGTGGTGGAGATGGAGGTGGGGGTGGGTGTTGGGGCTGTGGGGAAAAAGATGAAGAGGATGGAGGGAGATGTGGAGATGGTGGTGGGGGTGGGTGTGGGGGTTGTGGGGAAAAAGATGAGCGGGAGGGAGGGGGACGTGTAGATGGTGGTGGGGGTGGGTGTGGGAGTTGTGGGGAAAAAGATGAGGGGGACGTGGAGATGGTGGTGAGGGTGGGTGTGGGGGTTGTGGGGAAAAGGATGAGGGGGTGGAGGGGGTGGTGGAGATGGAGGTGGGGGTGGGTGTGGGGGTTGTGGGGGAAAAGATGAGGGGGATGGAGGGGGACGTGGAGATGGTGGTGGGGGTGAGTGTGGGACTTATGGGGTAAAAGATGAGGGGGAGGGAGGGGGACGTGGAGATGGTGGTGGGGGTGGGTGTGGGGGTTGTGGGGAAAAGGATGAGGGGGTGGAGGGGGTGGTGGAGATGGAGGTGGGGTGGGTGTGGGGGCTATGGGGGAAAAGATGAGGGAATGGAGGGAAACGTGGACATGGTGGTGGGGGTGGGTGTGAGGGTTGTGGGGTAAAAGATGAGGGGGAGGGAGGGGGACATGGAGATGGTGGTGGGGATGGGTTTGGAGGTTGTGGGGAATAGGATGAGGGGGTGCTGGAGATGGAGGTGGGGGTGGGTGTGGGGGAAAAGATGAGGGGGATGCAGGGGGATGTGGAGATGTTGGTGGGGGTGGGTGTGGGGGTTGTTGGGTAAAAGATGAGGGGAAGGGAGGGGACGTGGAGATGGTGGTGGGGGTGGGTGTGGGGGTTGTGAGGGAAAGGATGAGGGGGTGGTGGAGATGGAGGTGGGGGTGGGTGTGGAGGTTGTGGGGGAAAAGATGAGGGGGAGGGAGGGGGATGTGGAGATGGTGGTGGTGGTGGGTGTGGGGGTTGTTGGGAAAACGATAAGGGGGAGGGAGCGGGACGTGGATATTGTGGTGGGGGTGGGTGGTATGACTCAACTGTGAGAGACATGTACGCAAACATTATGCACTGTATAGTTCATTTGAGCTCTTGATGAATAGGGAGGGGTGATAAAACTATTTCAAACATTACAAAAGAATTGGATGGCCTCTCATTGGGATGAAACTGCTCAAATACTTTCAATCAAAATTCCATTCTCCAGTGGCAAACAGATTTCATATTAGAGTTCCATAGAGATAAAGTTCAACTGCCACCTTGGAAACATCATCCCATGAATCATACTTGAGAATGTAACCCATAGCTGCTGCGCCAAGAACACTTGCAAGAACTCGAGCATATTGTGGCCCAATGTCTTGATGATTGGAATAGAGTCGAGACTATGAAAATGCATCAAATCCCTGGGCGCACGTCTTGCACAAAGTAGCTAAAGAAGGGGGGAGGAGAAGCGTTGTGACGGGGGATAGTGGGGGTGGTGGAGGGAGCGAGGAGGGAAGGGTGCTGCGCGCACTACGGGTGGGGGAGGGAGGGACTAGTGGGGCGGGGGGGGAGAAGAACTGGGGTGGGGGTTGGGAGGGGAAGAGAGAGAGAGAGAGAGAGAGAGAGAGAGAGAGAGAGAGAGAGAGAGAGAGAGAGAGAGAGAGAGAGAGAGAGAGAGAGAGAGAGAGAGAGAAAGAGAGAGAGAGAGAGAGAGAGAGAGAGAGAGAGAGAGAGAGAGAGAGAGAGAGAGAACAGGCAGAGGGTGGGGGGAATTGCACAAGGGTGGGGGCTGCGGGCTCTACGGGTGGGGGGGAGGCACTAGCGGGGCGGGGGAGGGAGGGACTAGGGGGCAGGGATTGCGGGAGGAGAGAGAGAGAGAGAGAGAGAGAGAGAGAGAGAGAGAGAGAGAGAGAGGGAGAGAACAGGCGGAGGGTGGGAGGAGTTGCGCGGGGGGTGGGGGCTGCGAGCTCTACAGGGGGAAGTGGCAGTGGTTAGCGGGGGTGGTGAGGAAAAAGATGCGAGGTGGGGAGGGAGAGAGCGAGAGAGAGAGAGAGAGAGAGAGAGAGAGAGAGAGAGAGAGAGAGAGAGAGGGAGAGAGAGAGGGAGAGGGGGAGAGAGAGAGAGAGAGAGAGAGAGAGAGAGAGAGAGAGAGAGTTGCACGGGGGGTGGGGGCTGCGGGCTCTACGGGGGGAAAGTAGCAGTGATCAGCGGGGGTGGCAGGGGAAAAGATGCAGAGTGGGGAGAGAGAGAGAGAGAGAGAGAGAGAGAGAGAGAGAGAGAGAGAGAGAGAGAGAGAGAGAGAGAGAGAGAGAGAGAGAGAGAGAGAGAGAGAGAGCATTTGTGAGAGTTTTCTAATGAGCGTTACGATATGTATATGCCATTTTGATGTAGAAAGAAAATAAAGAGAACAAACTCTTACTATTGTTCACAATTGTGTTTTTCTTCCATAGATTTCATCAAGGATGAATCAATGCGAAGCAATCACTTGTTTGCTAACAGTAATGCACATCCTTTCAATTTTAGCAAACGAAACTTACATAGTATCCTCATAGATAGAGATAATGGTAAGTTTAAAAAATTTCGATGTTATCTGACAAAAAGTTGTTTTTTCTTCACATAGATACATGTTTGTGGCCAATCCTATTTGTCCTGCCTATAGGTTCGATGAGTTACAATCAGGATAGCAACACCGTAAGTATAACAGGTGGTCGTTTATCTGATATCCAACAAGAAAGCTAACCTTATACTGTAGTCTTGAAAATAACCTCATGAAGAATTAAGAACACACATGGTTATTCCGAGTATCACACTCACCTCCTACATTTATAGTCTCAAAAACGTTTTTTTTGTGTACAAAGCGAGGATAGCAGTATATTTAAAAACTAGGCCCCATGATGCAATATACCATCTTTTTTTATGGACAAGCTACGGAAATATAAGAAACAAGTACTATGCACTCGGGAAAATAAACGCAATTAAAAGCCAATAGAGAATATACACATACTGCCCTTCTTGAGCATGGTAATTGCATATGCAGCTTAGGCATAAACAAACCTCATTTTCAATAAAGGTTCAATTTCTCTGGGCTCGAAACCCCTTTACTCCTTAAAGTCATGCAACATTTTCTCAAGTTGTTATGAAAGAATTGACCTCGAAAACCAAGGAAAGTTGCACGAATCCGAGATTGTCTTTAAACTGTTACCCTATTGAAATTAGTGTTTGAGTCTACAGACACAATTAATCAAAGTCTACAAAATTAGTGTCAAAGGTGTAGAGATTTTGTTAAGGGTCTCGACTCTCCCCATACCCTATAGAGATGACGACAGAATGGATTGTACATGCATGTGGCCCTGAATGGTAAAGAGTTAGATTACAATGACGGCCGACGGTCTTGCCATCTTAGGGACAGATCAACCGTTCTCTAAGAGATCCCTCTCCCTATCTTGATGAAAAATTCTGCTAGAAAATGAGAATCTTCATTACTCTTAAAATTCACATCCTTTGGTTTTGTAAATGATTATCTAATATGAAAATTGATAAACTCAATATGAATAAGTTGAGAGCAAAGTGGTTTATAAGAAACCCTCTCAAAGAAACGAACTGGATCAAAAATTAGGAACAAAACACTTCCAACTAGAGCATATGAGGAACTTCCATCAAAAAGGCTATTCAAGCAAAACAAGACGGACACAGGGGAAGATCTGTAGAAGCCAATGACGCTATCTAGAGGAGATTTTAGATCATTTTTATTTACAAACATTGAATCATTACAAGTGCACAGTTTCTCAATGAGTAGTCATATAATAGACAAGCCTTCAAGAAAATAGCATTGGCCGCTTTGAATAGACTACCACCCTCTGCAAACGTCAATCCGAGATCCAATCTTGATCGACATAGTAGTGTCAGCCAACGCGAATGTGAGTTTTTATATAAAACTAAAAATACCAGAGCTTTTAGTTCTTGACATTTTCATGTTTTTCAGAAAATTCATGAAAACGGCCTCAATTCGCGATCAACATTTTCGCTAAAGCTTTTCGTAAGTGCTTTTGGAGAGATCTAAAATACTATATAATAGACGTACAGCGTCACTTCTTGGAATCATCTCATCAATGGAAGAAGATCCAATCTTGGAGAGCTCTAGCTAGCATTGACGTTTGAAGAAGTTCAATTCTATGGATGTTATGTTATCTACTTGGTGATGAAGGTGGAGTTCGCTATTTCTACATCTACTTGATGGAGGCAGGCTATGTGTCATCTTGGTGATGATTCTTCTCTCATGCCTGGAGGAGGCTCTACACACATTCTTGGAAGAGGATTTTGAAGATTATTATGACAACTTTATGAGCAATTATGAACTCATAACTTGTATCTTTTTCATTATTTTCAATTGGCATTGCATGAACACTTCTGATGAATTAATTTCTTTCTCCTATATGACCATATGTTTTGTAAGTTATCTTATTAGTCTTGTTCTTGAGTTTTTATTATCTCTTGGAGTCTCCATTCCACCACTTGATCTTGTGTGAAGCACCCTGTGTGCATCATTGGACTCGGCAATTGAAGTGATCCACAAACCGTGCATCATCTTCTTGACACCATGAACACCACTACCTATCACATGTTCAATCTAGTGTCTACGTACAAAGGAATAAACAATGGATGGGGGTCAGGAAGGTCAAAGGAGCATGTAGAATTATCCTCATATCCTTGGAGATATATGCGCATCATCGTCGTGCAGATGCATAATTCGGTGTTTTAGAGATTATGGGTATGTGAAATCTAATATGTTTGTTTTCGTTTGCGATTCCATTAGGATACGCATTTTTTCACATGTTTATATGACAGGCAAGATATTAGTAGGTCTTTCTATCTATGTGTAGGTCGGGTTTTATAGTACCAATTATTCGTTATGATGCCGCAAGATGATTATGTGATTACATGTGATTATACTTTACATCAAAGTACAAAAGATTCGTTGTACAAATATATAAAAGAAACGATGCGATCTTATGTTCTTTAATCAGTATTTCAATGGTCACACACATGTTGTCGATCATGAATACTCAAACAAACTTATTGACACAAGTCACTTAGCATTGGTAATTCTTATCAACGTTCGATCATTATTTTCCAGTATACGAAACAGAATCTTTAACTATATGGTGTTCTCTCATGATTATAAATTACTACAATTTAATTCAAGAGTGGGGAGGCTCATTAAGCTATTCACAAAGAATGGACAGCACGAAAGTCCGATGAGATGATTGGTTTGAAACAGGATAGCCGTAAGGCCAAGGAGTCTCCCAAAGGGACTCATTAACCCCGAAGGGACTCATTAAACAACCCACCACAAGAGTTGAACTCCGGCCCGTAGGCTTAAAAGGCAAAGCGCCCAAACAACAGTGGTGACACGCACGTATAGACAAACTTAATCTTGTGTTATCTTTATTGCACGGACTTATTATCTCAATGTCAATGTACTCAGAATTTTAACGTCATTGTAGTCCGACTCTCCATAAATGATCAGTTATGCAATTTGTTTTCTTGAGAGTATAATGAATTGGAAATACACACTCACACATCCTCTTGTAAAGTAGAGGCACCCATCAGGCACCCATCATGATAAACTCTTGGACATGTCCAACCAAGATTTGAACTCAGAAGTTCCTCCAGAACTTCAAGGCGCTAGCCACTAGGCTACGCGGGCTCGGACAGAGTTATGCAGTTTTAATTTAGTTATTATAGTAATTCCTGTATGGTTAGTATAGCTCCTGTATGGCAGAGACTTTCAGGAATGCCGTACGGTTTTTGTCTCACCTCGTAGTTTCCGAATCTCCGTCAATCATAGTAGTCATCAGTAATTTTACTTAGTACCGCGACTGAGGATTCAGATTTTTGGACTAGACACATTTCGTCCTTCAAAATTCTACTGTTGCCGACTATGACTGGTGCGCAATTCGATGTCGGGGGATAGCCTTGGTAAAGATATGACTGCGTGTATCTTATCGTCCGTGCGGCTACGCTGTGGGAATGTTGAGCAATCCTTGGCAAAGATAGAGGGTCGCTTTTTCCGCCTCTGTTTAGATATGGATGATAGCTTATTAGCTTGGTCACCGTTCCAGCCTCGATCTCAGAGTACCGACAGTGATGCCTACCATAAATTCACTCGTTGTCATCTGAGGACCCTGATATTCATGGTCGTTGCTGATGCTGATCTTTCTAAATCAGGCTTCATGTAAGTCCGTTCTGCGTCAGCTAACTACATGCACTTTTCCAGCGCCTCCAACGGAGTCACGACTCACGCAGGACGCTCTTTCTTCGATTGCATAGGGATCGAGAGAATAGCAAGAGTAGACGGATGACTTAAGAATGCGTTTGGTTTATACTCATGCACGTGCTTGAGATAGGCGTAGGGAAGATCTTAGCAGCTGCACAAATCGTGAATTCAGAATTCAAAATTTATTGGACCACTATTCACAACACGATTTCGACGCTGCGTTTAACAAGTAATGGTCAGCTGACATAAAAGTTTGACCATCTTTATCCTTTGATAACTTGCCCGTTAACGATGCTATCAAACAATTTAACCCTTGTGCTCACCACCCTTAGGTCTTAGTAAGAATTGCAAATAGTGCCCACTGTCTAAGTAGTATCCCCATTCATTATCCAAGTTCACGAACGTTTTGTCCTAGTTGTCGGATTCATCACTTCCGGGTTGGGGCCTACAGTTCAACCCATGGCCGCTATGGACACCCCATGCTTGCTTGGGTGGATGCTTCGGAGGCCTTCAACCTTGTCTATTGTGATCTTTGGGCATCCAGCCTTCCCCATTTTTGTTGACACTACATCCCATGGATTCAGCCTTTGGGACCATCAAACTTGTGTCTTTGTTGGGCCTTAGAGTTGTCCCTTCTCAAGCAGTGACCTAGTGAACATTCCACCATTAAGACATCTAGCCCTTGCTCTTTCGGATATGGGGGTCTCATGGGCTTTTTTTTAACCCCTTTTGCCCAGCCTCTCACGCTTGTACTTTGTGATTTTGGAGGTGTTGTATGGTCTTCATATGTTCTTTGTGATACGTCTCAACTAAGTATCATAAACACTATGGATCACTTCACAAGCTTCACCACAGCGTTCACATGCTAGTATTCCATTCAATCTTCTCTGTGATGCATGGAAATCTCTGTTATCTGATTAACATATATATCCTACACATATTCGGGAGTGGTTACCACTAGGCTGCCATCTATATTTTTTTATTTCGATACAAACTTGTGGCTCGTCATTCTGCTTCCTAGTCGTCCCTGCAGCACACAACACATACTTCACATGAATCTTCCTCTCTCCTTTGTAGTCACAACATTTTTTTTTCTACATATCTCACTCAACACTCTATACGCCACTCCACCGAGTGTTCTGGAAGATACTTGTCCAAACAATCCCATGGCATCCCCAGGCCATTGAACTCTAGGAGCTACCTACAATTCGACCACGATAGCCTCTAGAGCCTGCTTGTCACTACCGAGCTCTACTGCCGCGCAAAGTTTGAGCAAAGCCTACTCGGAGGAGTCCACGCAAGTGCGAGAGAGAGAGAGAGAGATATAGATAGAGAGAGAGAGAGAGAGAGGGAGAGAGAGAGAGAGAGAGAGAGAGAGAGAGAGAGAGAGAGAGAAGCTCTCATAAAAAAACTTGCCTAGTGCTGACAATATATCTAGAGGGTCAGAGAGAAAGAGAGAGAGAGAGTCCTCTCTCAGCAGCACGCGACAATGGATCTTCTTCTCTGTTGAAGCATCCTACACCAGGGCACATTTGTAGTGCACTTTTAGAGCGACAGAAAGGATGAGCTCAAGGTGTTTCTCTGCGGGCAGCAGGCTCGGTTCATTCTGGCACTAAGTGCCCATCTTTGTAAGGAGGATTTTGTGTGTGTGTGCGCACACTTGTGGGATGGAGGCTAATCTAAGCCCATCCACAAGCTTTCTCCAAGTTCCTAAGCCTACTCTAAGGCTGAAGTTGTTGTGCAACAGGCCAATCTAAGCCCTGTCCTCTCACATCGACTCATATTGGTGTTTTTGCATGAGAAGGGCTACTCTAAGCCCTTCCCCCCCTCCCCAATAATTTTCAGTTTGGTGTCCCATTACTCGTATCAAGCTCTGCAATTATTTTGTAGCAGTATTGTTGGTAAGTGTCCTTGATAGTGTTTCTAAACACTTTATCCTCAAATCTTTGTAATGGCCGAAAGTGCAAGTAGCTCATCATCTATGGCTAGCTTTTTACCTTCTTTCACCCCTATTTTTATGCCTAAGGATGAACCCCTCAATGGCCAAAATTACAATCTATGGAAAGATGTCATGCGCGCATATCTCTACACGAACCTCCTTCATGAGGTAGTAGATGGGTCAGACCCCGAACCCAATAGGGATACCAACTTAGACAATTGGCATGTCTGGAATGTCAAGGACAAAAGAGCTTTAGGTCAGCTTTTACTTGCCTGCGACGAACTGACAAAAGGACATATCACTGCCTGCAAGACGTCCAAGGATGCTTGGGAGATGTTAGTCGCTTTGTATGAATATAAAACCCCTTCAAAGATATATGCATTAGAGGCCGAGTTTCATAATTTGATCATTAGGCCACACGACACAATTACCAAGGTCATACCCAATTTGAGGATTACGAGCGTAAATTAGCACTATGTGGTAGGCAAATCTCTAGTGAAGACATGGCCATTCCACTTCTTAAGAAGTTACCAAAGTCGTACGAGACATTTGTCACAACTTTGTATAATCGCAGCCAAGTCTTATCTTGGGAAGAGGTTCGTCGACTATTGCTCCTTCACGACTAGCGAGCCAAATCGACTTCCTCACAAGAGTCAGCCATGAAGGCCAAAGGCCCATTCACTAAAGGCAAAACCACAAGTCATCATGCTAGCAATGGATCTAAGCAAGGATCGCATAATTCATCGAAGAAGTTCACCTATAATTTTTATGGCAAACATGGCCACATTGAAAACTATTGCTTCAAGAAAAAGAACCAGGACAAGTCTAAGTTTAAATCCAAGAGTGAACATCATTCTCACTGCACAAGTGAAGAACTATTTTTTCACAAGTGAACACAAAGCACTTATGGCAACCAATCCCAAGAAAGAATGGATTTTTGATAGTTTTGCTTCATCCCACATGTGCCATGACAGAGATGACTTCCATGAGTTTGAAGAGCATCAAGGACAAGTTTACCTTGGAGACAATAAGTGTATTGAAATGCAAGGAGGAGAAAAAGTTCAAGTCATCAACTGTGAAGGCGAGAACAAGTCATTAAAAGATGTTCTTTATGTACCAAGCCTCTGTAAGAATCTTCTTTCAGTCAAAGCCATCACAAAGTGCAACATGATGGTTTTGTTCGATCACAACCAAGTTCAAGTCATTGCTCGTGAATCTAATGAAGTGATAGCATAAGGATATGAATATAAGGGTCTCTACAAGCTTTCAAGTTTTATGGCCAAGGATTCAAGTCTCAACTTGTGGCATTGTAGATTTGGATATAGCTCTTGCTTAGCTAAGATCTCTTCCAATCATTTTGTCAAAGGTGTACCCAGGATCGCACAAGTGGAATTGAATTGCAAAGCATGTGACAAGCAAACAGATTTCTCTTTGCCTAAAGAAGCATCCATTTCTACAAATAAACCCTTAGCATTAGTCCATATTGACATTTGTCGACCAATGAGTACACCTTCTCTAAGTGGGTCAATTTATTTCTTCCTGATTGTAGATGACTTCACTAGATACACATGGGTTTATTCACTCTAGCATAAAGAAGATGCCATTTCCAAGTTTAAGGAGTGGACAACAATAGTTGAAGAAGACTTTCCAAGTTCTTTGAAGATCATTCGATCTGATGGAGATAGTAGCTTTGTCAACCAAATCTTCTCCAAGTACTTGAAGCAACATGGAATCAAGTATCAAGCCCAGCAAGATACTCAACCAGGTATTGCATTACAAAAGAGTCGAAGTGTGATCCAAATGGCCAAAAGTTATGCTTAGAAAAAAGCAACTTCCAATAAGGTTTTGGGGTGAAGCAGTATAGACAACAATACACATTCAGAATAGAGGTTTTTCAGATGTTTTGAAGAACAAAATGCCATTTGAGGCTTACTTTCAAAAGAATCCAAGTGTAAGCTATTTCCGCGTCTTTGGTAGTGATGCCTACATCCAAGGTCATGATGATGATCGGCCTAAGCAATACATTTTCATCGGGTACAGTGAGCTACAAAAGGCATACAAACTCTATGACCCAAAGAATCACTCAGTTACAATAACCAAAGACTACACCTTTGATGAATACTCTAAGTATTCATCCCTTTTGGATCCTCCCATTTCCGATTCAGAGGGGGATCATTCCAGTTTTGAACAGTCAACTATGTGGAGCATGCTCTCTTTGTACATGAGTTTCCTGATCATGATACAGTTTTGGAGCATGAGGAATTAGAGATATCATCTCAGCCTATACCTCAAATGGATGTACCTATCATATCATCGAAGGTTTATATTTCACCTCAGCTTCATTTGGGCATTACTCCAGGATCAGTGACTGGTCATTTTCCATTCCTATCTTCGAGAGTCCACTTACCTCGTCTACTACACCATTCTGAGCATGTACCTTTCCATTCATGGGTCCAATATCTTTTCTGTTACCACATGATACTCTAGCATTTATATGGATTCATCCCTCAGTTGGATCATCTTTTGAGCAAGCTTCTTGGTTCATAGGGGGCTTCCATGGTCCTACCGATACATAGCAAGACTTTGTACACTCCATGGAGGCTTACAACATATAGATGTACTACCATGTGACTATGATTTTATGCTTCATGCTTTATGTTTCACTCTTGCAGGACCTACTTCTTGGCAATACACATAGTGTGGTGGACATTGTCAATGCTTTGAAGGTTCCTATGTACCACATGGAGTCACCTATCTCTTGCACATTGAGGTGATCTCATCCAGTGAGATCTTGTTTCATTCCTATACCTCGTTGGTGGCGTACCTCTGGAGCATCCGCTTGATCCATCTAGTGGACATATTATGGAGTACCTGGCAATCCCGCATAGTCGATACCACTTGGAGGCTATGGATTCCTAGACAACAACTTCCTATTTTGTGCTCATGCTACTACTGCTGCTACATTCTTGGTGGACCTTTCTCTCATACCCTAGCAGCCTCCATACACTACAAAATGGAGTTCCAGAGGGGGTGTTAAGAATATGAGAGTGCATCTCCCTTTTGTACCTTGGAGTCACTCTATTTCCATTTCATTTCCATTAAGTTTCCTAGTATTTTCTTTGTATTTGGGTACCTTGCCATTTGCTTCTACCAGTTGTATTCATTCTCCTTTCAAGGGAATTATCCCACATGAGATGTATTTTGGAGAGCCCTCACAAATCTATATAAGGAGGGCCTCTTCCCCATCTGTATTTGGTTAGAAGCTTAAGGAGCCTACTCCATACTCTTGGCAAGCTCATTTCTAATCCACATGAGTTTACCCATTTCATGGTCTACTCATTTTGTGTCTCACACATTCTTTGTTTTCTGAGAATACTTTAATTTTCATTTTGTTTCCGCATGTGTACTCTCTACACATAAAACATGACTCACTCCACACTATGATCATTTGATTTCTGCATATCACTCATAGTCATAGTAAATTCTGGTTTTCTAATTCCATGCATGTTGTTTTACATGGAACATGGTTATGATTGTTTAGTGATGGGGCATGTGACTGGCCATCCATGTCTATTTTGTTTTTATCAACTAAGGTTAGTTTCTTGTGAACTAGGAGGCATGTTATATTTAACAAAATTATGGAATGTTATATGGATTTTAATGACGTGAGGGCTTTAATGTGATTTGCATTTTAATTTAGCAAGTGAAGACTCATGAGGGTGTCAACACACATGGATTTTTTCAGATATTTAGAAGATAGTATTTTATTTATTTTTCATAAAAATAATAGATCCCTTTAGAAAGTGACATTTTTGAAAAAATAGTAGATCACTTGAAAAGTGATGATTTTGTTAATAAAATGGATTTTCATAAACATAGGCTTTTTGAAGCACTACTCTTGTGTATCTTCTATAACTAAATGTGGATGTTAGTAAACTCCAATCATGTGTGACAACACGATTTATGTGTAGCTATCTAAAAATACTATTTTCCATGCTAGGAGTAAGCATATAGTGGTAAATTATGACTATACCAAAGAGAAGGTGTTGGTCAAGGAAGTGCATTTCCAACAAAGAAGTACCAAACATTACTATGATGGTGTGCAGTATAGCAATGGACTCAACCAAGCTGCTATAGGTCAAAAGAGGCATTTGAATGATGGAATTTGAATGAGGGCTCGAAGATTGAAGCTTGATGGAGGAGGTTGACTTATGTTGGAGCTAGTAATTTCTGTGGATCCCCTCATGGTGCAACTACTACCTTCTTGGTAAAGATGACATAGGTAAACTTATCTTTTCCTTCCCTATAAGTTAGTCAGTTTGGATGGATCTTGGAAGGGTTTCGGTTTTGTATATTCAAATAAAAAGGGAACAAGCTTTAATTGGAGGAGCTGTCTGATGCTCAACTCCATTATGGAATGCCATTTGGGGTGATCATTTTTGAAAGATCTAGAAACAAAGATATGTTTTTGACTTTTGAAACTCTCTTAGAGAATGGTCCATTGAAAAACCATTTGGCCTTTTAAGAATAATAATTAATAATTGTAAGGAACACCCTCCCTTCACACACCATCGGGTGTTCATTTTTCAAAATAAGAAGGTCCAAAGCAAGTGCCCCTCCACCCCCGGCCCCCAACGAGAGAGATCAAAAAGTGATCTTTCTAACTCTCTCCAATGACACTGTACATTTCTCATTTTTCTTAATTTAAAGCACATTTGTTCAAAACAAAAGAAACATACAAAAATGATGATTCAAAGGTCGCTTGTTAGAAACATGAAGTCCAAGACTCGCCTCCCAACCTATTTATAACCCTTGCCTAATCACCATGTAGAATTCTCTCTAAGGTCCCTCTACTCATCTGGCCATTATGAGTAGGTACCTCGTATGAACTCTCTAGCTTTTGGCCTTGGCTATCCCCCGAGCAAGGAACTTCTCATTCCTCTAGACATTTATATCTCTGGAATATAACACTCTCTCCCCCTTCAAAAGATCATTTTCCTTAATGATATAGAAGGACCGATAAAGCTCAAAATGAGAGTAATAATAAGAGCAGTGTATGTTAGGTGTCTGAAATACTGGATGCTCAACAAGTGGACAACTAGTCTCTCTACTTCTTATCTAGTATTTCCACCAATAAATAGTAGTCCTTCTCTTGGGCATACTATAGAAATTCATGTGAGACCCAATGAGTCCATATGTGTAGAGCATAATTACTCGGAATATCCTCGGACTCCTTATGCCTAGACCTTGACCACTAAGTTTTGATGGCTTGTCACCTGTAGAGACCTTGGCAGCTTTCCCTTATTTCCGTGAAAACCCACTTATAACTTATCATATCATATAATCGTGCAAAATCACTTACTCCACTAGAGTAATTAAAAATACTAAGCTCATCCAAAAGAATTTGACTATACCCAAATCTTTCTGGAGAATATTAAAAATAAAAGGAAATATTTTCCAAATTGTGCTTAATCTCTAAGCTTAAGCAACTTTTCTTGATTTACTCAGTATAATGAAATGAACATCAAGAAAGTGTTATCATGATCCAAAGTATGAATCCAAGATGCAAATCCATCAATGATCCAAATTATACACTAAGATAAAAATCTTTCATATCCAAACTATGGATCAAAATCTTGGTCTATCATATGCAATATACAATAATCCAACCTACGGATCAAAATATCTCCCATTAAAAGTAAATCCCAATCTAGTGTGTGGAACTAAGTCTATCATGCCAAGTGAAGACATGCTAAGAAAGTATAGCAACTAGTGGAGCTACCACCGCCTTCTCAATAATAACATGGAAGTTCTTCCCAAAGGATAAAACTTGCTTTATCTATGATCACCATTGTCAGATCATCAATATGATGAAATCATTCCCAACTAGGAATGAGGTGCCTCTAGTCAGCTACTGTAATATTTTGGCACTCCTAGATATAATGAGGACCATAATATGAGTACACCAAATACACTAAAAAATGGTAAGTAGATGTGTGCATCCTCATAGCCCACTAGGATAAGCATCTATCTCACCTCATACACACTATCTATGAAACATGGCCTAACCTAAGGAATATGAAATAAAGTACTATGTACTCTATAAATTTCTTCTTAATGCAATTTACTATTCATAGTTCTTATGTGCAAACCTTGCCTTTGCGCTTCTAGGCTACTTGCTTGCTAACTTGCCTTGTTTGCGATCACATAGAGAGTGACTAACACAAATGCCCCTCTATTGTCTAAAAATAAGAAGATCATATGAATGAAATCTAAACCATAAAAAAGAAACAATCTAAGAGACTTCTCTTGCATCCCATCTATCCTAGACCTAGGTACAATACTAACTTTGTTGTCCCATACCACCAAACTTTATATCCCACATAGATGCGTGTATGAGATTGAAGCCAAAGGCTTCTCTCTAAATGATAACAATAAATAGATGAGTAGTCACAACCATAAATAATAATAATAATGAAATCTTGAATTGTTCCTTAAGTATTTCCTTCTCTCTATGGAAAGGAGAGAATCATTCCTATGATTCTATCACTCATAACTATCTCTAACATCATCTCATCTTGAAATGAGAAATGAGAAACTATATAGTAAATCAACTCAACTAGAGTTGTAAACGATGCGGTTGCATCAAATATCAACTAATGAGACTTGAATCAAAGAAATTGGAACTTGTACAACTTGTATCAATCTAATGATATCAAATGAGAAAAACTACTAAAGTTCTTCTATTCCATGCTCTCATGGCACTATATATATATATATATATATATATATATATATATATATATATATATATATATATATATATATATATATATATATATATATATATTTGAAAATTTATAAAGATTCTTCTCTATCTTGTTGGATTTTGAGGTCTACGAAAGCACAAGAATAGCACAAGGAAGAAGAAGAAGCTTGGAGCATAGCACAAAATATTGAATGTATTACCAATATAATATACAAGGATAATTAATCTATTAGTGCTATAGGTGTATATATAAGCTAGGGGAAAAAACCTCCTTAAGAGGAAAAAAGTACTCCAGTGGTCCGAGTGTTTTCACACACGTCACTAGCTAAATTATCAACAAACCCCCCTGGAAGTGATGTGCTGAACAAGCAGCTAGCACTCATGTATAAGGAAATTCCAAGTTATGTGAAATAAATCCACAAAAGGATGTAAGCCGAAAACTCTGTGGAAAGCTTCAAACTTCTCCATAGGCAGAGCCTTTGTGAAAAGGTTTGAAATATTCTCCTATGTGTTCACATATGCCAAACTAATCTCTCTAGTAGAGAACCTCTCCCTCACATAATGATAGTGCACCTCAATGTGCTTAATGCAAGCATGGAACATATGGTTCCTCACAATTTCCAATGCACTCTGACTTTCAATGAAGATTGTGGTGGCAGAAGATTGAACAACACCCAAATCAGCCACAAGGCATCTGAGCCACACATACTCGACAGTCATAGTGAACATTGCCCTATACTCGGCCTCACAATTAGAAGTGGCCATAGTAGGTTGCTTCTTGCTTAAGCAAGATATACATGAGCTACCAAGCATGAAGTAAAAGCCACAAGTGGACACACAAGTGTCATAGCAACAACCCTAGTTAGAGTAAAAAAAGCACGTAAATCTGGCGGTAGTGATGCCCCCTTGGAATAAAACAATCAAAGTAACCGAGTACCACTCAAGTAGCAAAAGATGTGCTTAACATCCTGCCAGCACTTGACACTTTGGAAATGCATAAACCTGGTCATCTATGAAACAACAAAGTGAATATCTAGCTTAGTAATGCATAAGTAAATCAAGCAGCCAACACCCTACTAATAGAGAACAACATCAAATGCATCTCCACCATCATGAGACTCAAGCATAAACCAATCTCCATAGGAGTGGCAATACGTTTGTAGTCTTCAAGGCCAAAATTTTGCAATAATATGTCAATATATTTTTTTTGACACAAATCTATTCTGGTATCAACCTGCATAAACTGAATGCCCAAATAATAATGCAAATGTCCCAAATCTGACATGTCAAATGGGACATGAAAATCAACCTTAAAATTAACAATATGCTTCTCATGAGGACCACTCAGCAACATGGCATCAACATACACAACAATGTTCAAAAAGCACATCATTTGCACTCTTAACATATAAGGTGGGCTCAATTGGAGTGTTCTCAAAATTAGGTGCAATTAGGTAGGCATGTATCTTTTCATACCAAGCAAGTGATGCTTGCTTCCAACCATATAATGCCTTTTTCCACCTATACACTTGCTTTTCATGCCCTTTCTATACAAAGTCACATGACTGAAAAGCATACACTTCTTCATGCAAAACCATTTAGAAATGCAGTTTTAATGTCCAAATGATGTTCATTCCAACCATGATGAGCTGCAAGTGCACAAATGCTACAAACAACAGTGATTCAACATGTATGAGCAAAGGTCTCATCAAAATCAATTCCCCTTTCCTTTGCATAAATCTTTGCAACAAGCCTAGCTTTATACATGTCAACTATTCCATCAAGCTTATGCTTTAGCTTGTACACCCACTTAGTGCGGCCTTCTTGCCAAGAGGCAAGTTACATAAAGACCAGGTACCATTTTTCATGGTAGAATCATATTATGATTACATAGGAGCCGTCCAATTTTTAGAATTTTGTTTTTCATCACAAAAAACATGCTAATTCTCATCACAAAGATTAGAGGCAGCCTTAGCATAGTAATCTAATGCAAAAGAAGCACTATGAGATCCTAATCGAGTATGATATGACAAAGGTGCATCTAATTTGCTATCACACAAACTTTGCATGAGCATTTTGGCATAGTTTTTGTCTCATCAATATCAGCTCCCTCATCAATAAGTGCATCAGAAATGGATGAGCTGTATCATCATACGAAACCAATAAGTGTTGAGACCTTGCCTCATTAGGACTAGCACTAGACTGACCACCTATAGAAAGAGGCAACAAAGTGTCATACATGTCTTTGGAGCTAACCGATGTCTCTGTTGTACATGAAAGTAATGGCTAAATTTAATCTTCTACAAAAAACCATCATTGCTAACCAAGATGTTTATAGTATGTGGAGGATACAACCAATAGCCTTTTCTTTCAGAGCTATATCAAAAAAGAATACATTTCATCACTTTATCATCCAAATTCTTAGGTTGTTGTTCAGGCACCAATGCATGTGCGAGACAACCAAAAATGTGCAAGTGCAAAATAGATGGCTTACGGCCATGCAAAGCCTCATATGGAGCGATAGATTGCAATGCTTTAGTGGGACAACTATTAAGTACATATGTTGCACACATAAGAGCCTCAAGCCAGTCATTATGTGGTAAAGCCTGACTCTTGATCATATAGTTCTCCATCTCCATGAGTGACTTTCTTTTCCTCTTAGCAACTCCGTTTTGTTGAGGTGTATATGGTCCTCTATATTGGTGTTTTATCCCGTGTTCAGCCATAAATGCATTAAAATTAGAAGATATATATTCCCCCTAGATTAGAATGGAGGGTGTCCATTCGACATGCTAATAGATTTTCAACCAAAACCAAAATTTTTTTGAAGCACATAAAAACTTCAAGTAAACATTTCTTTCACTGGACATACCCATGCATGCCTGGAAAAATCACCAATGAAAGTCACGAAGTAAAGATTGTTTCCAAAAGAGGATGTCTACATAGAACCATAGACATCATTGTGAACAGGCTACAATTTCTTAGTAGCTCAAATTGAACCATCTTTTTGGAAGGATGAATGCTTCATTTTATCAAGAATATAGCCTTCATAGACATGTTTACGAGGCTCCTCAAGTTTGTGCAAAGAGGACACTATTTCAGATTTTTGGAAGCATAAAAAAGTAGGAAAGTTCAGATGATGAAAGCGTGCACGCCAAAGCTTTGCATCTAACATAAGCTGAGAATCTTGAGCTACACATGCTGAATTATTTACAAATGTTGCATAATCTATGACCTTATAGAGCCCATGTCATAGAATGCAAGATTTCACAAACAAGAAAATCTTGGCTAATATTGAAACTGATAACATATTTTTCTTGAGCCCTCGCATAATGAAAGATTTTAACAATGTAAAACAAATACCATCAACATTAGACAAATTATTGTTATCAACTCCCATAATAGGATAAGAGGAGTTATTGGTGTGTGTGATAGTATTCCCTATAGGGGCAGGCTCAAATGAAGTGAAGAAACTATGCTATAAGGTAATATATTTCGTTGTCCCACTATCAAAGTACCAAACATCTGAGTCTACTATAGACATACACTATCCATGAGAAGATGGGTCATCATTGCAAATAGTAGTAAATGACCATTCTTCATTATACACATGATTAACATACTCTGTTTTGGGTGTAGATGCCTTTGCAACAACCATTCTAGCCTCTTTCTTCTTTTCCTCTTTTGCACCCAATTTTGGACAACTCTTTATAACATTATCGTTTCTGTTGCAGCATTTGCAAAACCTCTTTTGCTTTTCTATTTTCTTTTCATCTCTATTGTTCTTCTTTGAGTGTGCAAAATTAGCAGATATTTGCTTACTAGAAGCTAGGTTGCATTATTCATTATTCCACAACTCGTTTATTCATGAATAATCATGGAATTTTACGCCAAGATCTTATTATTCGACGGAATTATTTGGTGCCATTTCAGCTTACTCGAGCATGGTTGAATATTTTCGGCACTCTAATTCGATGTTTTTCAATTGAAGGCGCTCTCAATCAAAATTCTTTTCGATCAAAAAATGTTTTGATTGAAAATAATTTGATCAAATATAGTATTATAAAAGAACGCACATTGAATCATTTTCCATAATAGTTACTTTTGTTTTATGAATTTATTGTGTTTTAAAAAGAACAATGTACAAGCTCTTGTTAGAAATATTAAGTATATTAGTATTAAGACTAAACAAAACTATATTATTTGTGTATGAAAGTCTATTGTGATTGTTTGTCTCAACATTGATTCTTACTTCACAATAGTATATGTATGTGTGTCTATGATGTTGAGTAAAATTGTATTGTGATTGTTTGAGTCAATATTGATTCTTACTTCACAATAGTATGTATATGTATATTTGCATGTATGTCATATGCTTTTGAGTGAAAATTTAATGTGAATGTGTATGCACATGTGTAGGTGTGTGTTTGATTGTGATATGAAAACCAATTGATTTATTGGAAAAGGTTTTATCTTCTTTTTGATAATTCAATGTTTGAGAAGTTGTTACTAAGTGAACTAGAACTTTATAGGTCTCTAGATGGCTTTGTCTTGTAGACTTATTAATACCTTCTTAGGACCTTGAATTGTAAAGGGATCCAACAAAGTTTCATTCAATAGCATGTGTATGTGCATATGAGTGCATAACTGTGAATGAAAATATTGCAATTGTTTGACTCAACACTGATTCTTACTTCACAATAGTATGTGTAAGTGTATGTGCATATGATTGAGAATTTTAAATTTATTGTGATTCTTTGAATGAAGATTGATTCTTACTTCACAATAGTATGTGTAAGTGTATGCACACATGATTGAGAATTTAAAATCTATTGTGATTGTCGGACTCAACATTGATTCTTGCTTCACAATAGCATGTGTAAATGTATGTGTGTGTATGATTGAGAATTAAATTATTGTGATTGTTTGACTTAACATTGATTTTTACTTCACAATAGTATGTGTAAATGTATTTGTGTTTATTATTGAGATTTAAAGTCTACTGTAGTTGTTTAAATCAACATTGATACTTAGTTCACAATATTATGTGTAATTGTATGTGGGTGTATGATTGAGACTTAAAGTCTATTGTAATTGATTGATTCAACATTTATTCTTATTTCACAATAGTATGTGTAATTGTATGTGGGTGTATGATTGAGAATTAAAGTCTATTGCAATTGACTGAGTCAACATTGATTCTTATTCCACAATAATATGTATCATTGTATGTGTGTGTATACAATATAATGGAAAATGAAAATCTTTTGCCAATGTTTGACTCAATATTGATTCTTACTTAGCAATGAGATCCAAGGGATAGCCAAATGGAATGACTCTCTAGATACCCTCTCGATTGCTACTTGTCTATGCTCTTCATTGGAGCATGAGGCGGTAGTGGAAGAGAAATGAAGGAGAACCAATGAGGGTGAAAAAGAGGAAAAAAGAGCTAGGGGTCAAGTAGAAGCTTCACAAGAACACTCTCAAACACCAAATCAAAACCAACCAATACAAAAAAACCAACCCACTCAAGTATTTCCACCATTGCAACCTACAATAATCCAGCTAAATCAAGTTCTCACTCAAGTTCAAAGCCCTACTTTTGTTGAGATGCCAGTTCCTACTCAAATTAACAATCCTCCTCAAGATCAAGAAATGAAACGTGCAAGGCAAGGTCAATGGAGACTGAAAAACCCATCATATATGCTAAAGTCACACATTGATCAAGCCACGAATTTAAAATAGGTTCTTGAAAAAAGAGTGCTTGATAGTGTAATCAAATTTACACTAGAAGCATTACTTGGAATAGCTAATCGAAAATTTCTAGAGGTGATTATCAATCTCTTAAGAAGAAAACGACAGCCAATAGCCGATATGCAAGAAACCAAGAAGATGGATGAAGAGACACCTATTCATGCCATGCAAGCACAAGTACAAGAGCTGAGAAATGTACTTGAACACACTAAAATTAATGGACAACCATGCCCACATGAGGAAATGTTCTTAGAGAAAAATTCTCCAAAAATAACTCCTTGAAGTCATTATACTAGAGATCATTAGGCTCAAGCCACAACTGAGACATCAGTGCGATTAGATAAAATGAGATCGCTCTTATTGATCATGGATCTAACATCAATTTAATGTCTAAAGATCTCTACATAAAAGGAAAATGGTCAATAGATATGTAGCCAGGCTGGAGAATCTGAGCTGCTAATACGATGCCAAGTGAGTTATTTCGTGCATGTCCATAGGTACTGGTTACAATTGGGGATGTTAGTGATTATTAGACCTTCTTCGTTCAAGATCATTCCAGCTACTCGTTGATTTTTGGGCAGCCGTATATTACTGCCTTGAGGACGGAGACAAGGATCTTGGAGGATGGATCGGGCTATGCATGAGTCCGAAGCAAGGATGGGAAGAAAGGGGTCCAGTTTATGTCAGTTTCTATAGACTATATTAGGAATAGAACCTCTCTTTAGACAAGGCTTATTCCTGAAGAATTTGAAGATCAAAGTTTTTAAATGAAGCTTTCTGTAAATCGAGACTACGGAAGCTTGGAAAGCAAAAATATACTCAATGTTAATATGTTCATATCAAGTTTCATAGCACTTTCTTCAAAAAGTTCATTTCAGTTTCGTGTTTCTTGTAAGTTAAAAAAGTGGGAAAAATAATACATAGCATATCTTCAGAGAAACTTTTATGGATGTAGAGCGCTCAACTTGGATGAGGAGATTTCCATAGTTTTTGATGAGATATCTTTTGCAGACACGTTGTTTGATCTGCAAGAGTTGATTGAAGGAAGAAGGAGTGACTATGTAATTCAAACACACTCTATTTCCATGTATCCGGAAATAGCAAAGTTTGAGCGAGAAAAAAAAGGGAAAGAAGCCTTATTGAAACAAAATACAAAACAATCGATAAAAAAATTAAACCAATTGCAGTTCTGCTTCCTAAAGATAGTAACAAACTTGTTAATGATGCAAAAACTCAGCCATCTCTCAAAGATAAAAGGAAAATAGGTCATGAATTCACTAAAGAAACACTTGAGAAAATTCAGTTAGGAAAAGATGATTTTCTCAATGAAAAAGAGAAGAATGTATTCTCGCGGATGATATTCAGGCATGGAAAGGATTTCTCCTTCAATGCCCATGAAATTGGATGTGTAGATCCGTCTATGGTGATGCCAATGATAATTTTCACAATACCACATGTACCTTCAAATCTTCGATCGATTCGGGTACCAAAAGCTCACGTTTCAGAGTTAGTTGACATGTTGAATGAAAAGATTAGAATGGGGATTCTTGAGCCATCAACTGCTCCCTATTCTAACCGTCGGTTCATAGTACCAAAGAAAAATGGGTCAGTGATCTTTATTTGGGATCTACAGTGGGTGAATAAGGTGACAATCAAAAATATTAGAGCTAGGCCTATCGTAGATGAGTACGCAGAAGCCTTTGCAGGAAGATCTATTTATTCGATGGGGGATTTACACTCTCGGTATGAACAATTCCAGTTAACCCTCAAGAGTCATGACTTAACGTCTATGAGGACACCACTTGGGCTTGTGTGCATGTGCACTTTGCCACAAGGTGCCACAGGGTTGGTGGCATATATGATGAATGGTATGTGTAAGGTGCTTAGGGATTTTATTATGCATCTGACCATGCCATTCATTGACGATGTTCCTATTAAATGTTGCGAGAAAAAAGATAAAGATGAGGTTGTTGATGACGATGGATGTAAATTTGTGAAAAAGCACATAAACAATTGTGAATCCATTTTTAGTGGGTTAGAAGAGGTTCATTTATCATTGTCTATAGAGAAATAAGTATTTGGAGTGCAAGAGGTATTGATTATAGGAAGTCTATGTGGTCCTAAAGGAAGAAAGCTATGTTTGAAGAAAGTATATGCAATTCAACACATGAAAGAGATCTACTCCTTGAACAATGAGGTGACAAGATTTCTTGGGGCATGTGTTTCCTACCTTGTGTGGATTCCTCATTTTGCCCATGTTGCAGACCCACTCTATCACTTGCTTAGGAAAAGGCAAAGACTTCAATGGAAAGACACCCATACTCAAGCTATGAGGAAATTAAAGAAGGCACTTACAAAAGCAATACTACTTAGAAAAGTCGATTATAATGAACATAAACAAATTTACATCACCATAGATACGAGTCGGATAGGTATAGGCTGGGCGATTGGCTAAGAGGATGATGAGGGAAAGAGGTATGCGATTTGATTTGGAGCTAAAGTATTAAATGTTTGCTTGAGAGGCTACCCTCATATTAAGGGAGAACTTTCGGGAATGGTGACCACATTGAAGAATTATAAAGAACTTGATCGGGGAAAATGTGGTGATGGAAATAGACTGCTTACCATTTTTGGGAATGATCATGAACTCTTCCACTACAAACATTGTCATGTTAAGGTCGATAGCATACATTAAGTCGCTAAACCTCGAGTTTGTTCATATAGCCTGGAGGAATAATGTGGTAGCTAATATGCTATCACGAGCTATATATGAAAATGAAGACTCGATGGTTTCTAATGATGAAGAGATAGGTCTTGACTTTTATGCTTCGCTTATACATACCTCGAGCTTAGATGAAGCATCTACTAGGCTGAATGGAAAAGAGCTTACCCATCATGTTGAAAATCCTGAGACTCGTATTGATTCTTCAAGACAAGAAACTCAAAGGAGCTTAGGAAGCGGGAAAGAAAATATGAGGAAAGAAGAGATACCTTCTGATGTTCAAATAGGGATAATCGAAAGATTCAATTAAGACAAATATGCAAATGAGTGGAAGGAATTCAGAAAATACTTAAGCATAAGGTCTTTTGATCCTTGTTTCCACAATTAGAAGTTTCATACCATTTGGAGAAAGTCAAGCAATTACTTCCTTAAAGATGGATTACTTTGGAAGCAAAAGATTCGAATAGGTAAGATACCTCAGCTAGTTGTAGGTTGCAATGAAACAAAAGGTAAGATTATGTATGAAATGCATAGCTCACTATGGGCGAGACATAAGGGCTTTCAAGGAACTTATGAAAAGATAAAGGAAAGATACAGGTGGCATAGGATGTATGTAGATGTTCAAAAATATGAAGCTACTTGTAAACCTTGCCACGTGAGAATGTTATACACAAAGATGAGTTCCATCCGACATATCCTCTTAATATCCACTATACGTGGGTCGTCGATCTGGTTAGAATGCCATTAGGGGTTCAACAAATGAGATATATTGTGTTGGCAAGAGAGGACCTAACAAATCATGTTGAGGGAAGAGCTCCAAGGACAAAAACTAGGAGCAATGTATGCAAGTTTTTACTAGAAGACATGTTTAGTAGATTTGGCTATGTTGAGAAAATAGCCATCGATAGAGATGATCTTGATGGTCAGGAAGCCAATTGGAAAATAGAGCGTGGAGATTCCCCGATTATTAAGGCTTTAGCTAAGACTTGTAAGGGAAAGATAAAGAACTGGCCAAAATACCTTTCCTTTTCCCTATGGGCAGACATGATGACATGCACTAGGACTACTGCTTATATTCCATGAGAACTAATGTATTGTCAGAAACCTATTTTGCCAATGGAGTCACATGCTCTAGCATGGACTTCTTTGCCTTGGGAGGATGCGATGTTGAGAGAAGATCTTCGAGCAGTGCGGATTCTTTAATTAGAGAGAGGAAGAAATCTGGTAGAAGAGGTTGCATTTAAGATCAGAGCATCTAGAGAGAAAAATAAGATTCCATTTGACAAGTCCCATAGGTTATGACCTAAGAAGTTGAATGAAGGAGACTGGGTACTTGTCTATGATAGCTCATTGGATATGCAATATGAAGCCCAAAGAAAATTGGTAAAGAGATGGCTTGGTCCCTATATGATATGTAAAGTATTTGACAATGGAACATACTCGCTCAGGGAACTAGATGGAACCAAGTTAAAGGAACTAATTGTTAGAAAGAGAGTTCAGCTATTTAAAAGAAGAGAGAATGAGGATTATGAGACGGTGATAGATGAAGAGGAAGAAGAAGATGAAGAAAATGACGAGCTTGCGGAAGAGATTCAAGACGGAGAAGTGAGATAAATAAAAAGTGAAACTAAAGAATACAAATAGATGCATATGTAAATATCAAAAGTATAAATAAATAAGAAGAGCAATTGAATATGAACTAATGTGTGCATCCAACCAATATACACACACATACACATACGTCAACACACATACATGCATAGACACACATACACATACACATATAGATACACGCATAGATACTTGCACATACACATGTATACACACATACACATATAGATACACCCACATTACATACACATAGATACACACATACACACACACATAGGCACAGACATAGTAGCCAAAGATGAGTTGAGGAGTGCAAAGTAGACCTCTTGAGATTTCCAAGAAGCACAAATAATCACCCAAGTACTTTGGTAAATGATCTTGAAATCATTGGATCAAAACAAATTACTTGGGCTTTTCACTATGAGCCAAAAGGTGCTATTTTGGTCACTACACCTGCTCAAAAAATGACTAGTTCTCTTTCTCTACTAACAACTGAATAGACTCCTTGTGGTTATATCTAAATAACTTGGGTAGCTAACATTTTCAAGTTATTTCACTTGAAATGGTTAAGTATTCTTAGAGAATGGTGCTTAGCAAATCAGAGATTTATCTTGACATTTTTGGGAGTTGATAATATGCAGAACAGAGGGTAATGTTTGCACATACCTCAAGGATGGCTGAGGCAATTAAAGTGAAACTTTGTAGAATACAAATGCTCTATCGAATGAATCTATGCCAATGTAAATCAGTAAAAATGATCCAAGTAAACAAAAATGAATCAAGGAAGTTCATTGTTCTAAGTGATACATGATAGAGTAGAAGAGATGTGATATGAGAAAACTATATGTATTAATGAACATAAATTACATTGACATTGGAAATTAATGATTGCAAAATGTGAGCTCAATGGTAGAGCTATAGTATGATCTCAATATACATATGAAATCCCTCTAAATGTCTCTTCAAATTGGGCTCTTCTCGCTGCATATCCATGCAACTAGATAGTCCTCTTTTATAGCCTTTTTTTGTTGGAGCCAAGATTCAAGTTTGAATTTGAATCTGTACATAAAAGTGTTCCAAAATTTTGGGACTTGATTTTCCATAGATTCTCACCAAATAATTTGTGGAAAGATTCGCTTGAGAACTCATAATTGGAAGTTTTTCCTCATATGAACTTTTACAAGGAGTAAGAATTAATCTTTTACAAGAGATCATTCATGTGCTAATACATAAATGCACATATGATGTTTTGGATAAGCAGCCAAGTATTTCGACTTGGATTAATTGCACCAACAACTCCTCAAGCCTAACATGCTTGGGCTTCAACTCTCTTTGATATCCTATAATCCAAGCATCATCTTGAACCTGTTCAATTTAGTTCCATCCATAGATTTAGTTAGCATATCTGCACATTGCAAGTGTGTTGATACGTAAGACAATTGTATGTCCTTGTTTAGTAGCTTATCTCTCACATAATGATATGCACCTCAATCTTCTTAGTCCTTGCATGATATATAGGATTAGCAGCCAAATGTAATGATCTAGTATTATCTCTAAAGATCATTGGAGTTTATGAATGTAGCCCAAATCTGAGTAGAGCAACTTTAACCACATTGCCTCTTGTGTTGCATTTTCTAGGCCTCTATATTCAGCTTTAGTTGATGACAATGCCATAGCTGGTTGTTTCTTTGATGACCATGAAATCAACATAGATCCTACAAAAGGTAAGTCATCTTTTGAGCTAGCCCAATTTGCATCAGAGTATAGCTTCATACCCAAGTCAGACATGAATGGATAAAATAGCCCTTCATTTATGGTACCCATCAAGTACTTTAAGATTCTTTTGGGAGATTCCATGTGAGATTTTCTTGGTGTATGAATGAATTGAGTCAATTTAGTCACCCCATAGCATATATCCACTCTTGTTAGGGTTGCATAATTGAGACTCCCAACAAGACTTTGATAACCTGTAATGTCTTCAAGCAGCTCTCATTCATGAGCACTGAATTTGTGGTTCAATTCCATGGGTGATCCTACATTTTTTACATTTTCCATTTTGAACTTAACTATTATATCATGGATGTACGTCTTGTGAGTAATGAAAACACCAGAATCTGTATAAGCAATCTCTAAGCCAAGAAAAAATGTTAGCAATCCAAGATCATTGATCTTGAACTCCTCCTTGATCTCAGTTGCGATCTTCCTAATGCCATTGGCATCATTTCCTGTAATCATAATGTCATCCACATAAACACACAGAAAAATAACTTCTAATTAGTATTCTTAATGAACAATGAAGAATCTGCCCTGCTTGCAACAAGCAAGTATGTGACCAACCTATGGTTCCAAGCTCTAGGAGCTTTCTTTAAACCATAAAGTGCCTTCCTTAATCTACATCCATAATCATGTTTGCTTTTGTCTTGATATCCTAGTGGTTCAGCCATGTAGACCTCTTCAGAGATCCACCCATTAAGGAATGCATCTTTTACATCTAATTTGTATAGGTTCTAATTCTTTGAAACAACAAGATTTACTAGAACTCTGATATTTGGCATGTTGGCTATTGGTGAGAAGGTCTCCTCATAGTCTACTCCATGGGTTTGAGCAAACCCGTTTGCTAATAGACTTGCTTTATACCTATTAATTGTCCCAACTTAATTCTTTTTCACTCTATAAATCCACCTATATCCTATTACCTTCATGAATGGCTTTTTGGGAACCAAATCCCAAGTGTTATTCTCTTAAAGTGCTTCAATTTCCTCTTTCATAGCTTCTCTCCATTCTTTCTTCTTGTTGGCTTCCTCAAATGAAGATGTTCTTCTTACATAAAGTCTTTAGCTATGTATAAAGAATGCTTGGTGACTAGTGATGTGTCATACCCATACCTTATAGGTTACTTGCTCTCCCTTTGAGATCTTATAAGTGCTTGATTGGATGACTCTGCAATGCCTTTCCATTGTTTTAGCTTTATTTTTCCCTTGGACTTCCAAGCTTTGAAATTAATTTGTTCTTCATCTTCTGAGTTGACATCCTCTAATGTATGTGGTTCTTCTTTGGTTAGATTTGGAAAGTCATTTTCCAAATCATAGGGTAGGTTTATTTTCCTGCAATCATCCTCAAACCAAGAGTTATTTTCATCAAATACCACATCCCTCTTAGCTAAAAATCCTTTGTGAGTGGGATTATATAATCTATATCCTTTCTCATTCTAATCATAGCCAATAAATATGCATCATTTATCTTTTGGATCAAGTTTTCCCCTAATTTGTGGGGGTATGCATCTCAAAGATCTAACAATGATCTAAAGAAGGTCTCCTATGATGGAGAGTGTTAATCTCCAAAAGAACAAGCTATCCTTGGTATTAGACCACCTCTAGACCAAGAATAACTTTAGACTCCACATAATTTTGGAAACATACTCACACATTACCAAGATTTGACTAACTGTGAAGAAATCACTTTCCTGAAAAGTCTACTGCAGATTAATCACTTATTGACTAATCTATTCTGTAAATTTTTTGATAAAACTTTGCACAACACTTCGCCTTGAGATTGCGCAACTTTACCAAGTTAAATTTCTCAAAATGATTGAGTACACTTTGAGAAGTATGTGAAACACTTTACCTATGTCTGAAATAGCTTCTCTGTAATGGCGACTTTGACACCTGCAACTTCTTAACACTAGTTCTCCCAAAGTAAATCCCGTTTGATCAAGACCTTTTAGCCATAGATGGCTTACCTTCCAACTTAGATTTTAAGCCCTCACTTGTGTAAAACTTTACACCACACACTGAGTAATGTTCATTTCACTAAACATGAAATCTGCGCCAGTTTTGTCGACTCTCAGAACATCTTCACATATGAATGTTCCTAAACTAAATTCTCTCAACCTGATCAAGATTAGCCTCTCAAATTCTAGCCATAGATAGATTAGCTATGGACTTAGATACGTGCAGAAGGATTTCTCAAAAGATTAAACACAGAAGGAGCAGACAGCAAAACATCGGGCGCAAGTTTTCTTGATTACCTAGAAAAATTACATCTGAGTGAAGTTGATGAATTCAACTCACTTCTCATGTGTCTAATGACACTCTCTACTATTCATTTCTTCCTTCCTATTCTCTATTCTTCTTCTGCTCTATTTGCCCCGACATTTTCCAAAGTATTTATAGATGAATATATACAAGTTTATGACTAGAAAAAAGTATAAGTCAGCTAATGTACATATGTGTACATATCTTTGGATTTCTGAATATGTCCTTCCTTCAACCTTCTGAATTTGTTCTCTTCTTGACTCCTTGACTTCATTTCTTCATAATCCTTCAATTGATGATTGTCATGCACCAACAGCTCCCCCTCAATCATTAATTGAGGTTCTTCTCTATCTTCTTGATTCCTTCCATATCCTTGAATCTTTGTAGCTTTGGTCCATCTAGACTTTTTGTCATCATATCTGCAAGTTGATCTTTTGTAGGAGTGTGTATGACTTCAATCTCCTTCTCAATGACCTTCTCTCTCAGAAAATGATACTGTATTTCAATATGCTTAGTTCTAGCATGAAACACAGGATTAGCTGCCAAGTATAGAGAACTCATGTTGTCTCCACAAACAATAGGAGTACTTTGAACCACATCAAAAACCTTCATAAGTGTCTTTAGCCATATTACCTCCTTTGCAGCTTCCACCATACCTTTGTATTCTGCTTCTGTAGATGACAAAGCAACTGTATGTTGCTTCTTAGAACACCATGAAATCAATTTGTCTCCTACATAGCACAAGTATCCATGTGTTGATCTTCTATCATCCACATTACCTGTCCAATCTGCATCACTATATATCTTCACTCTTGTATCAGAAGTAAATCCATAGTACAACCCTTCTCTGAGTGTACCCTTGATGTACCTAAGTACTCTTTGTCCTGCAATCCAATGTTCCTTTCTAGGACAATGCATAAATTGTGAAAGCACACCAACTGCATATGACAAATCAGGCCTTGTCAATGTAGCATAAATCAAGCTACCAACCAAACTTTGATAGAGTTTCATATCTCTAAACTCTTCTCCTCCAAACCTAGACAATTTATGGTTCACTTCCAAAGGTGTAGGTGCAACCCTGCAATCTTCCATTTTAAATTTGGTTAGCAAATTTTTAAGATACCTTTCTTGGGTCACATATACTCCATGTTGAGTATAAGAAATCTCCATTCCCAAAAAGAATGATAGGTTCCCCAAATCACTGATTTTGAACTCTTTCTCCATCTGCTTCTTGATCATTTGTATCCCTTTATCATTTGTTCTTGTAAGTATTATGTCATCAACATAAATACAAACATAAATGAATCCATCTTCACTTGCTTTGACTAGCAAGCTACTATCTGCCTTTGATGCTTGAAATCCAAGATCATTCAAGAATTTTACAAGCCTATAATTCCATGCCCTTGGGGCCTGCTTTAATCCATACAAAGCTCTCTTGAGCTTACACACATAATTTGGGTTCTCTTGATCTTTGAATCCATCTCGTTGCTCCATGTAAACTTCATCTAAAATATAACCATTCAAAAAAGCATTTTTAACATCTAATTGAGACAACTTCCAACCTTTGCAAGTAGCAATTGCTATGAGGGTTCTGATGGTTGTCATTTTTGCCACAGGACTATAAGTCTCATCATAGTCCACTCCATATGTCTGTGCATACCCTTTCACAACAAGTCTAGCTTTGTATCTAGACACACTTCCATCTGCAAATCTTTTTGTTTTGTAAACCCACTTACATCCAATAATTTTCTGGCTATTACGTTTAGGAACCAGATCCCAAGTCTGATTCTCTATCAATGCATCATACTCCTCTTGCATGGCTTCTTCCCAATTTCTCCTACCTTTGGCTTCATCATATGTAGATGGATCTTCATCTGCTTTTACCAAATAAGCATAATCTTTAGTAGTCAAGAATGAGGTGTCATAGCTATACCTTGTAGGTTGCCATTTGTGCCTAGATGACCTCCTAACTTCTGCACTTCTTGAAGTCTCTGGTTCATCACATTCTGGATCAAACCTTGGCCTCTCTTCAACTTCAACCTGTACTTCATTATTTTCATTTTCATCAAGTAATTGAATCTTTGCTTTACCTTTCCTTTGATCCACTACTTCTTCATCATCTGCATGTACATTATATTTACCTGCATACCAAGTACCTTGCTCATCAAATGTAACATCCTTGGATACAAGGAATTGCTTTGTGGATGGACTCCACAACCTGTATCCCATTTGCTTATCATCATAACCAATGAATACATACTTTTCTGCCTTAGGCTCCAACTTATGCCTCAATTGAGATGGCACATATGCATATGCCAAACATCCAAATATTCTGCAATGATCCAAGGTAGGTTTCTTACCCCACCAACTCAACAAGAGTCCTATTTCTTCTTTCTGCTACCCCATTTTGTTGAGGAGAGTACCTGCAAGTAACTTCTCTCTTTATACCTGCATTCCACAAGTAATCATTGAATTCATTTGAAAAATACTCTCCCCCTCCATCTGACCTTAGTCTCTTCAATTTTTGACCTCTAATCCTTTCTGCATATGCATGATAGTGTTTAAATGTATTAAACACTTCTGACTTTTCTTTAATCACATAAATTGTGATCCATCTGGTAGCATCATCAACATAAATGACATAATATCTTGAACCATTTATACTAAAATCCTTTGAAGGACCCCACACATCTTTATGCACCAATTCAAGTCTTTCTGAATACATAAACCCATGCTTGGAATAGGATTGCTTATGAGCCTTACCTAATTGACATGCCTGACATCTGTATGTCATGTGTTGACCTGCAATGTTAGGCAACCCAAGCAGTGAATCATTGTTAATCATTTCTTTAATACCTCTTTCATTGAAGTGTCCAAGTCTTTTGTGCCAAAGATCCAATTCTGACACCTTCTGCTCTCCATATGTGAACATAGCATGTCCAACATTTCCTTGTACCTTCAATGTGAAGAGCCTTCCTTCTTTCTTTCCTGTAACAACCTGTTTATACCCTTGACTAGGGTCTTCAACATAAACTCCATCATTGGTGAACCTTACCTCATATCCTTTTTCCACAATTTGACCTACACTGATCAAATTCTTTGGGATTGTGGGAACATAAAGTACCTTACTCAGAAGAGTGCTCCCATCCTTAGCTTTGACTGAACCAATTGACTTTACCTTATGCTTTGTATTATCACCTGTCTGAACTGTATGATTAATTACATTATGATCTAGGTCAGTCATCAAAGCAATATTTCCACTTAAATGATTACTACATGCTGAATCAATGTAAAACACTCTCATGTCCTCATGTGAGGTTTCATATGTTGCATTCATAATGAGAGTCGAGTCCTCCTTCTGATCTGATGCATAGTTGTAGTAGGTGTTATTATAGGATTGATTTTGGAAGCTTCTTCCTCCACCTCTTCCAAAAGAATTCCTACCACCTCTACCTCTGAAGTTTCCTCTCTGAAATCTACCACCTCTTGCTCTTTGATTAAAATTCTGATAATTACTATTATTCTGATTATTGTGCCAACAATCATGAGATAGATGATTGGTCTTACCACATATCCAACAAGCTCTTGCATTATCTTTGTTGTTTCTGCCTTCCTCTACTTCTGCCATTTCCTTTTCCTCTTATGAAATTTGCTTGGTTTGAAGTACCTTCTTCTTCACCTGATTGTTGCTTCCCTTTGTTAGCTTTCTTCTTGTCTTTAGAGTACATTGCATGACCTGCACTCTTATCAACATCTCCTTTGATATCATTCTCAAAAGTTAGCATATGACCTAACAATTGATTCAAATCAGGAGTAAAGTGATCTAATGAAAGTTCTGTAGATAAAATGAAAGGCTTCCACTTCTCATCTCCTCTTAGCCCTGTGAGAATTTGTCTTACCAATTTGTCTTCTTCAATATCTTCATCCACTGCACCTAGAGAATCTGCAATGTCCTTCATCTTTGTCACATAATCAGAGATTGATTGTGAGGCCTTCTTCTTGAAGGTAGTAAATTCTGCCCATAGTGAAGCCTTCCTTGATTTGGTTGTGTTTTGGAAATGCTCCTCCAAAGCATTCCAAATGTCACATGCACTTTCAAGTCCTCTAATGTGAGGAAGCAAATAGTCATTGACTGCCATGTAGATTATGCTTCTTGCTTGAGCATCCTTCTTCATCCAATTCTTCAAGTCTGCAAGCTCCTCTCTAGTTGGAACACTAGGATCCTGAATTCTGGCTTTTCTTCATCTCCTGTGATGTATCCTACCAGATCTTTGCTCATAAGATGAGCTTCCATCCTCATAGACCAAGCTGGATAGTTCTTTCTATCCAATTTTTCAATTTGGAGACTATCTCCCATTGTTTCTTTACCTGTATTGTCAACTCTTTAATCTTTATGAGAAATAAATGTACCTTGACTTTGAATCTCGCTCCTTCTGATCCTTTTGATAGCTTCAATGTGTCTACCTTCAAGTTTTCTTCAACCTTTATCCTTTTGCACCTTCAAGATGTAAAGATTTGTATTTCTGCAGTAGTCGGAGTCTTCTTCACTTCAATTTTGACACAACCTGCTCTGATACCACTGATGGAGAGTGTTAATCTCCAAAACAACAAGTTATCCTTCGTATTAGACCACCTCTAGACCAAGAATAACTTTAGACTCCACATAATTTTGGAAACATACTCACACATTACCAAGATTTGACTAACTGTGAAGAAATCACTTTCCTGAAAAGTCTGCTGCAGATTAATCACTCATTGACTAATCTATTCTATAAAGTTTTTGATAAAACTCTGCACAACACTTTGCCTTGAGATTGCGCAACTTTACCAAGTTAAATTTCTCAAAATGATTGAGTACACTCTGAGAAGTGTGTGAAACACTTTACCTATGTCTGAAACAGCTTCTCTGTAATGGCGACTTTGACACCTGCAACTTCTTAACACTAGTTCTCCCAAAGTAAATCCCGTTTGATCAAGATCTTTTAGCCATAGATGGTTTACCTTCCAACTTAGATTTTAAGCCCTCACTTGTGTAAAACTTTACACCACACACTGAGTAATGTTCATTTCACTAAACATGAAATCTGCGCCAGTTTTGTCGACTCTCAGAACATCTTCACATATGAATGTTCCTAAACTAAATTCTCTCAACCTGATCAAAATTAGCCTCTCAAATTCTAGCCATAGATAGATTATCTATGGACTTAGATACGTGCAGAAGGATTTCTCAAAAGATTAAACACAGAAGGAGCAGACAGCAAAACATCGGGCGCAAGTTTTCTTGATTACTCAGAAAAATTACATCTCAGTGAAGTTGATGAATTCAACTCACTTCTCATGTGTCTAATGACACTCTCTACTATTCATTTCTTCCTTCCTATTCTCTATTCTTCTTCTGCTCTATTTGCCCCGACATTTTCCAAAGTATTTATAGATGAATATATACAAGTTTATGACTAGACAAAAGTATAAGTCAGCTAATGTACATATGTGTACATATCTTTGGATTTCTGAATATGTCCTTCCTTCAACCTTCTGAATTTGTTCTCTTCTTGACTCCTTGACTTCATTTCTTCATAATCCTTCAATTGATGATTGTCATGCACCAACATCCTACAATTCCATGCCTCATAAGGTGTCATCCCATCTAGAGCATTGGGTGGAAGCCTATTGATTAAGATAGTAGCTATGGAAACAACCACTACCCATAGATAATTAGGGCGTTTTTTCTAATTTAACATCGATGTTGTAGCGTCTATTATTAATCATTTCTTATCTCTGCCACTCCATTTTTCTCAGGTGGGTACCTTGTTGTATTCTCTCTCCTTATGCGTTCATCGTGTAAGAAGGATTCATCGGATATGAACCTCTTCAAACTTTTACCTATTTGATTCTCAACCAATGCCAAATACTTCTTGAAAAAAGTGACGACTTCATCTTTATGCTTTATAAAATAAACTATTGTCTAGCCACTATAGTCATCTATGAATGAAACATAAAACCTTGACCCTAAAAATGATGGCTATCTACTAGGGTGCCACACATCACTGTGTACAAGCTCCAAGTAGTCTTCATACATGTATCCTCTTTTGTTGAATGGTTGCCTATATCACTTGCCAAGTTGGCATGCTCCACATTTGTAAATCCAATGTTGCTTGGATAAATTTTGGATGCCAAGCACACTTTGATCCCTGCATATTTTCTTCAATGGCCTTTCACCTATATGTCCTAGTCTCTTATGCCATATCTCCAATTCAAATAGGGTTTGGTCCTTATAATTAAAGAAAGCAATATTTCTTGTATCTTCAACTTCAAAGGTAAAACGTCTACCAAATGTTCCACCTTTTACAATTCTCTTGAAGCCTTGTTGCAGATCCTCCACATATGCTCCATGCCTTGTGAATCTAGCCTATAAACCCTTCTCAACAATCTGTCCAATGGTGTTTAGATTGTTGGTTATTGTTGGCACATACGATACCCTACTTAGAATATTCATGTTACCATCAAATGCTTTGACATTTTCAATCTTCTTTAGTGATTTCTTAGTGTCATCACCTCTCTAAGCTTCATGCTATCCTTTTGGTTTTTCAAGGTTAGACAATAATGCTTCATTGCTTGCTACATGATTGGAGCAACGAGAATCAATATAGAATAGGTACTCATCATCATTACCTTATTTAACTATCATATTCATGAGTAATAGGGAATCCTCTTGATCATCTATATAGTTGTTGTATTCTTTCCTTCCTCTGAAGCCTCCTTGATAGTTATTGTTGTAGCCTTGGTTGTAATTGTGATGGTGGTTTTTTCCTCCATTATTGAATCTACCTCTTGATTGTCTATAGCCTCCTCTGTGGAAGTCTCTTCCTCTTTGATTCTTTCTATTCCTGAAGCATTAATCTGTGGTATAAGTTTTCAAGCTACAAATGTTGTAAGGTGGAGAATTGTATGGTCTCCCCTACCTTGCTTTTCTCCTCAGCCCCTTCCTCTAGTACCTCATCCTCTACCTATGAAATCCACTTGGTTGGTACTTGCATCTTCTTCATTTTTTTTACCTTTGCCTTTGTATTTACTCTTATGTTTATATGTGTAAAGGGTAGAAGATGGATTACACCTAGAAGTGTCTGTATTCTTGTTGAGCTTTGTCTCATGTGTGAAGATTTGTCCCATCAATGTATTGAGGTGAGGTATTTGCATGTCCATATATAGGTCTATTCTTGTGGTAAAAGACTCCCATTTGTCATCAGCCTTGATGACATTTATGATCTACCTTACTATCAGATCTTCTTCAATTTCTTCTCCAATACTCCCAAGGTGATCAGCTACATCCTTCATCTTGGTCACATAGTCATCTATACTTAACTTTGGTTGCTTCTTTAGGATTTTGAACTCCATCCAAGGCTGGTTCTTTTTGCCCCTTGTATTTGATGAGAAGTATGAAGATAGTACTTCCCATCTTTCTTGGGAAGTCTTAGAATTCCTAGTATGAGGTAAAAAAAATTCATATATTGAATTGAGTATATAAGAACTAGCTAAAGCATCCTCTGCACACCATGCAACTAGTCTCTCTTGCTCCTCTCTTCTAAGTTGGTTTTAACTTCTAAAGGTTCGAATTTCTTCATCTCGAGATATGTATCCATACACGCTTCTTCCTTGGGGCTAAGCCTTCATCCTTAGGGACAAAGCTGGATAATTGCCCCTATCCAATTTGTCAATGAATAATGGAAATCCATCCCCCATTTTACCTTGATGTTGCTCTAATACCACTATTTGAGGAGATGGAAGATACCTTCAAGAGGTGATATGGTGGTGCAAATTCCTGCCTCACACTAGCCAAAAATGAGTTGAGGAGTGCAAACTAGACCACTTGAGATTTCCAAGAAGTAAAAATAAACGTCCAAGTACTTTGGAAGATGATCCTCAAGCCATTGGATCAAAACAGAATACTTGGACTTTTTAGTATGAAACAAAACTTGCTATTTTGGTCACTACACCTCCCCATATATATGAATAGTTTTGTTTCTATGATAACAATTTGAACAAAAATTGAACAACATCCTTTTTGGCATATCTAATTAACTTGGGTAGCTAGAAATTTAACTAATTTGACTTGAAATGATCAACTATGCTTAGAAAATGATGCTTAGCAAATCAGACATACATCTCGACATTTTTGGGAGTTGACAGTATTAGACTAGAGGGTAATGTTTTACACATAACTCGAGAATGGCTGAGGCAATTAAAGTGAAACTTTATACCATATAAATGGACTATATAATGAGTGTATGCCAACTTAAACCACTAGAAAGGATCAGGAACACAGTGCGAAATGAATTAGGGTAGTTCACTCTTCAAAGTGATACATGACATAGTAGAAAAGATGAGATATGAGAAAAACATGTGCATTAATGCACATAAATTACATGAGCATTGGAAATGAATGATTGCACAATGTGAGGGCAATGGTAGAGCTATATTCTGAGCTCAATATCCTTATGAAATCTATCTGAATGTATCTCCACATTGGGATCTTATGGCTGCATGTCCATGTAACTAGATAGTTGTCATTTATGGCCTTCTTCTTTGAGCTGAGATTCAAGTTTGAATTTGAATCTTTAACTAAAATTTTTCTAAACTTCTAAGAGTTGATTTTCCATAGATCCTCACCAAATAATTCATGGAAAGATTCTCCCAAGAACTCCTAATTGAAAGGCTTTCTTTATATGCACTTTCACAATGAGTAAAAACTAATCTCTTTCAAGACATGATTCATGTGATCATACATGAATGCACATATGATCTTTGGGATACATGGCCAAGCATTTAGGCTTGGATTAATTGCATCAACAATATAAATATGCATACCCACACATACACATGTATACATACATGTATACACACACACACATACATCTACAAATGTATACATACACACACATACACTATACATTCATATGCATACACATGCATACACACACATACACATACACATATACATAGATACTTGCATACATACACACACATATAGATTCACCCACATTACACACATAGAGATACACACATACACATACACACACACATACACATAGATACACAAGCATACACACAAATGTACACAAACATACAAATATAAAAATACACATACACTCACTACACATACATATGCATACACACACATAGAAATGTATACATACACATATACACACACATACATACATATACACATGCATACATACACACATACACACGTACATACTATACATAGATATGCATACACACACATACACACTATACATACATATGCATACACACACATACACACATACACATACACATACATATACACATACACATATACATACACATACACATACACATATAGATACTTGCACAATCATACTTATACATACACACTTATACATACAAACACATATACATACACCCATATTAAACACACATAGAGACACACATATACACATACACACATAGAGACACACACATACACATGCATACACACAAACGTACACACATATACACATAAAAACACACACATAGATACATACACCCACATATACATACACACACATAGAGACACACTTATAGATACATAGACCCACATATACATGCACGCACATAGAGACACACACATACAGATACACACACACATAGAGATACACACACATTAGGGGAAAAAGTGAGCCTTGCATGGGCCTTGTAAGGATCCCTAATTTTCAGGGATTAAAATTAAGATTGTATGTGATTAAGGGGACATAAAATACCAGGGTGGTTTTCTCTATTAAAATATAAGAGAAAAAGAAGCTTCCATGATATGCTCAGTCGAAGTGGATCGCAACCATTAGATTTTCCCCTTTCAATGGCTAGGATTTCAAGCACATGTGATACCATAATAAATGCATGGACGTTTGAAAAGTAGGACAGTAGAAAGAGATGAAAATTGTGAGTACCACAGTAGAGAGAGAGGCGGACACCACAGTCAGCGTGAGCCCTTCATCTTCGACGATCTACGGTGTGCAAATAAAGGCGTAGATCTGTTAGGTAGAGTGCAGTCATCGCCGTCGGATGGATCTTCCAATCTAATGGCTGAGCGCAAATTGAGCTGATCTTCTTTTTTGTTTGAACCTCACCTGTCCGATGCAAAAGAGATCCAACAGTCTACATTGACTGGCGCCCTCATTGAGAGATATTTATTAGTAGCCCTTCGATCTCATCCACATCGAAGGGTGTAGAAGGAAATGCGCTGTCCCAAATGTGTGTTATTTATAAGCCCTTCGATGGGTAGAAAGATCCTACGGTTGAAGGAGTGTTGCGCATTTTTCAATGTCCTTTCAAACGGAGCCACACGATTTCTTTATTATCTAATGGCCTACGGTTCATGGAGCCTTGACTTTTGCAGCAAAACTACATCCGTTGGATTCTTCAGAAGAAACAATGGCCATGATTGAAAGTTTTGAAATCCCAAACCACTCTTCTCACAAGACCCACGAATTTCTGGTGGTTTTAGAAACTTTGACTAGCAAAAACTAAGGAAAGCCTACCCCTACACTACTAGCTTAAGAATCTAGACTGTGTCCACCACCCTCCTCTCATTGGTCCATCTCTAATCACTCCTTAATCTAAAAGGCCCATGCAGGGTTCATTTTTTCCCCTAATGATAGACATAAACATACACATACACACACACACACGTATACATATGTGTACACAATGCACATGGATATGCATAGAGACATACATACATGCATACACACACACACACACACACCCATACACACATACATGCACCCACATACACATGCATACACCTACATACACATAGACACACATACACCTCAATACACACATACATGCACACACACACATACAAACACACACACACACATACACATATATATATATATATATATATATATAGCTAATCCATCTTGTTTTATCTGTATAGATATTGTGTATCATAGAAGAGAGAGAAAGATCAAACTTACTCTCACAAAGAGTCTTATAAGAGGGAAAGTTCCACTTGATTCCTTACTGGCTGTCATGCATGAGTATGTAGACATGCCCGATCAGGAACTAGATTTCCCCATATAGATTCTTACGCAACGGTCATAGGAAGGCTTCTCTATAGCTCCATATGCAAGAAGAGACTTATCTACTCATAGGTATTTCACTTTTTATAACTAAATATTTTTAATGACATTATAATACATGTTTTTATTTACTTTTATCTATTTACTTTCAGGACACCTATACCACCTCCACCTCGTGAGAACATAGTAGAGGTGCATATGCGGAAATGCATAGGTAGCCTAGGGCTTGAGTGCGATATAAACCTTGAGGGAAGTATAGTGTACATGACGCATGTGTTTGAGTTCGAAAGAATAATGAGATCTTTATGTGATGCCTACCTATGTTTTGTTCACTTGAAATGAAGTAAGCATAAGATTTATATATAAATTGAGATAAATATTTAATGTTTTACTTATAGTGATTTTTTTACTTTTTGTAGTGAGTTTGATGAGAGAGACAAAAAGTATGTTGTTAGTTCATTGGAGCTATAATTTGACATAGAATGTTTCCATAAGTGGTTCCCTAAAGAGATGCAAATATTTATGGCACATCGTCATGATAATGCACGATATGCATTGCTTTTATTTGTTAGATTTAGGGTTTATATATATATATATATATATATATATATATATATATATATATATATATATATATATATATATATATATATATATATATATATATATATATATATATATAGAGAGAGAGAGAGAGAGAGAGAGAGATAGATAGATAAAGTCCTAGGGTGTGTATACACACATATACATACCATCACTGAACAAGAATTGTAGGAGAAGTCTTTATAGCATGACCGTATTTTCAAGGGGCGTGAGGAGGCCGAGGATTTAATTTAACGTAAAGGTCTGAGAATCTAAGATAAAGATTTAGCAGCTACTTAACGTACTTAGATAGCAAGTCCACATGCCACCTCGTGAAAGACGTTTACTAGATAGATGGAATGTTCTAGCTAGGCACAAAGATAGATGGTAAGAGTGAGAAATCAGACTTTCAGATCCGAAAACATAGGGACATCTTCTAGGCTGTCCATGGCCCTACATCCATCAGTTCAAGAATACGGTTATCTTGAGTTCTAGATAGTTGTTCTGATCATGGCATCTATCAATGAGAATATCCTGTCAACGAGAATATCCTCTAGATAGACACTGAAATATGTCTCTTCATGACGACTTAAAATGATGAAAGTGAGCTCGATTTCTCTATCTAGATAGCCTTTTGTTGTTTTGTGCGGTTCAAGCATCACATCGATGGGTCGCGCCATAACCATACGGACCACCTCAAAGATCGTGTTTCAAATTACGTTTCTCTAGTCCGGAAAGGATAGAGGAAGTGTTTTTATTTGCTTTTTTTTTTTTTTTTTTCCAAACGAATAATGCGAAGGGGCAGTTCTTGTGCGATCTGCAAGTGCTCTGTTTTTTCTACTTTTGATATAGAGTATATTTCTCCATGTCTCCCCAAACAGAGTGATGATCTTGCAAATCCATCCTAATGTAGAGATAACGACAAAATGGAATCTCCACGTAATTCTCAAGTGTACATACAATGACTGGCCTACGGTCTAGCCATGTTAGGCATTCATCAACCCTGAACATCACGGCCTCTCACATTCTTTACCGAGGCCATGTCTTTATTTTCGTTTGCGGTCTCGTTATTATGCTCATGGCCTCACATGCCTATATGACAACCAAAATATCAGTCCGATATTTTTCTTCATGTGTTGGTTTGTGCTACTACTACAAATTATATGATTTGGTGATTACGTAATGACACTTCTAGATATCACTGGTTGCTATCTTAGTTCTTTAGTCCCGATTTGAATGATTGCACACATGCTGTCGATAATTGATATTCAAACAAACTCCTTAATAGACGTCATTGAGCATTGGTAATTCGTATCGAGGATTGATCATTAGTCTCCAGCATAGTAAAAGAAATGCTATATGGTATGTTGCTCTCTGATGATTGTTTCCATGGTTAGGATAAGGGAACTCATAGAGCACCGATAATGTGAATCCAATTTCGATAAATTTTTCCTACTCTGGAAAAATGTAATGCATGCAATACGTTCGTTTTTGCTTCATGTAGTTTTTTATTGCACGTAATTATTTTTTAAAGAAGTTCGACCATCATGATCTACTATTTCGAACTAGTTTGAATGAATTGAGAGTGAAAAGGTAGACATAGCGCCAATGGAACCTCTCGATTCCCACAAAGCAGTGGTAGATGCTTAAAAAGTACTAACATATAGAACCTGAAAGATCGCTAGAGCTCACATATGGAATGGATGACCTAGACTAGAGAAGACTGGTTTATCACAGGATAGCCTAAAGGTCCAATGATCCCCTCAAAGGGCTGGTTTAAGAGCTCACGACTCATGTGGTGATGAATAGCTCACGACTCATGTGGTTTAAGAGCTCACGACTCAAAGTTCGTGCATGTTCAGTATATCGTGCATGTTCAGTATAGCTAGTGTATGAGAGAGACTTTCAGAAACGCAGTAGGCTCTTCATCTCACCTTTCAGTTTCCGAGTCTCCGTGAATCATAATAGTCATCAGTAATTTTACTCACTCCCGCGACTGAGGACAAACAATTTCTCGACTAGACCACTTTCGTGCTTCAGAAGTTTACTGTTGCCGACTATGAATGGTTCGTAGTTCGATGTCGGGGAAAGCCTTCTGTAATGGGTGCATCTCATCATCCGTGCGGCTACTCTGTTATCTTGATCAATCCTTAGCAAAGCCTGTATCCTTTTTCTCTGTTTGGAAATGGATGATATCTTGATCATTGTTGCCGCCTCGGTTCTTAGAGTATTGACGCGTGATTCCCAACATATATTCTGTCCTTGTCAGTGCTTAAATTTGATGTCAGGCCCTGGGCATCACCAAAATTTGAGGGATGCCCTGGGGATAAAAGTGGGCATCTTTAAATATCATACAAAACATGTTTGTATTTACACAAGAAAGTTTACTATCTATCAAGGCCTAAAATTGGTAGGCAAAAATTTCTTATGATAGGCATTTTTTTTTATTCTCTTTCATATGACAATTGTTTTTACATTTAGAATCGTCAAATGACAGGCAATTTTTAAAAATGACACGAAGCTCAAAATGAGTTCAAATTCATATCTACTGTAGGTTTTTATTTTTTCCTCTTCTATTCTCATCTTCAGCGGAGAAAATTAACTGTAGAAAAAATAACCGTACCACGTGAAAGAGGCATGTCAAGTTTGTGTCATACGAGTTATTAACACAGTCTTAATACTTTACAAGCCTATGACATATAAACCTTCAACCGTGCTTCTCTTCTCCAAAACCTGTAAAAGAACTGTAATTCTGTAGCAATGTTCTTGTTATGCACATTGCATAAATAACTTGAACTCCGCATTCCATGAAGAATCAATTATAATGCACAATGTACATATTTTTCCACTAACATTATGTCAAATATTTATTGAAGATTGAACTTTTTGAAAAATCAAAATCAATAAACGAATAACAACAACCTGTGGTCATTTTCAGGCACAAAAAATGCATTAATATTAAATTATGATGAATGAAATTTCTAACCTTATTACAATGGTCTCCGTTGTTGAAGTGATATTCTATTGCATCATGGACATGTCAAATAATCAATGTCATATGTTCACAGACCACGAGCGTCAATGTAATTTCGCACATGTCCAGCACATATTTTATCAATATTGTCCACAGTCCTATGCATTACACTTTAAAAATTACTACGAGTTAGTTTTTCACTCAGGATTATATACAAGTCTTAGTGTTGTACCTTTGCCAGTTACAATGAAACATAGTTTTTGTCTGATAAATAAAGTTTTGGCGCAATATTTCTATAATAGGTATAACTTCAATGTTCAGTGCTTAATTGCATAATGCATTTTGGAGAGAGAATTTTGTGTAGTCCAGCAAATGTGGTCGAAGTCCAAAGAAGCTCAGAACAAAACTTTAACAAGCTGCGATGCGATTGAAAATGGCTACAAAGTGGAAAGTTGAACCATTATAAAATCTTGCGATGGCACTCGAACGAGGCAATGGGCACTCAAACCATTATAGAATCTTGCGATGGCATTAAAACCATTATAGAATCTTGCAATGGCAGTGGATCCAGACCACAAAGAGAGCTGTAGTGCGGTTGAAAATGGCTACAAAATGGAAAGTTGGAACGTTAAAGAATCTGGCGATGGCACTCAAACAAGGCCACTTACAAGTTGCTCGCACCAACAAGGATAGAATGAGAAAGAGGCGGTAACATTTCTTGTTCGAAAAAAACTTAGTTTTTAAATTGTGTGCTAGTTTCTCTAGTCGAAGAGCTGTCACTACTCCTCAAGGCTTAATCTTTCTTTGAAATTGCATGATGGCTACACCTACTGAAACTTTGACATACATACACACACAAACACACACACACACATGGTGGATAGGTGGATGCCCGGTCTTGAACATGGGCATCCCTTACGATGCCCAAACCTGAAAACTGGGCATCCTTTGATGCCGAAACCCCCCTTTGATGCCCATTTTGGGCATGAAATTTAAACACTGCCTCGTCCTCTAAACATCCTGATATTCCTCGTCGTTGCTGATCTTGATCTGTTTTAATGAAGCTTCATGTAAGTCCGTTCTGTGCAGCTGACTATCATGGACTTTTCCAGCGCCTCCGCCGTATTCATGCTGTTTCTTTCAGAAGGCATAATCTCATCCGCAATTTCTCTATTGTTGTGCAGGAAAGCAGAAGCCAATTGTGATGACTGGCAAATGCCCTTGGTTGTAGATTCATGCACGTGTGTGAAATAGGGAAGATCTTAGCAACTGCAGAAACTTTTATGGTTGAGTGAGAAGAACCCCCTCCCCCCAACAAAAAAAAAAACAAAACACAAAAAAAGCTGACGATGTCATCCTCTCATTCATAGAGGAACCGTTGCAATGTCGCATCAAGCTACGATGATATCAGTTCCTCAGCTGAATCCTTCGCGCTTGATGAAGTGGCAAACATTATGTAAAAATATAAAACCATAAAAAATATGTGCACGTAGCCTCTGCGGCATTCTAGCGAAATCTCTATATCTCTTTCTTTTGTTGAGTGTGAGTGTGGATGAACATATTTCTCTTTTTAATATTTAGCATGCCAGGTATAAATATTTCATGCTCAATATATTTATCACCATGCCAGGTATAATTATTTCATCCTCAATATCCAAATAAGACATGTACTCTCTCATATTCTCTTTCCATTTCTACTTTCTCCTTGCATAGTCTTTTGTATTTTCACTCCATGACGTTTGAGGTGTAGGAAAATCATATGAACTATATTCTTGACTTTCTTCATGGTCAAAATGTTTACGACTTCTTTCATGCTCATCATGAATATTATGCATAGACTCATCCATGTCATTCCTTATCACACCCATGTTTATGGGTGCATACCATGAGGCATTCTCATCAAATATAGTGTCTCTCCTTACTATACATTTTTTTTAACAAGGATATAGCATCTATATCCTTTCTTCTCTTTCGAGTATCCAACAAATATGAACTTTTGAGATTTAAGCTCAACATTGTGTCTCAATTGATTAGGCACATGTGCATAACAAGTACTACCTTGAGAAACACACGAGATGAGAATATTACTACATTTCCAACCCCAACACTGATCAACTATCAAAAGGCCCAATAGTACCTATGTATGTGATTTCAAAAATTTATTGGACTACTATTGACCACACGACTCGGGCACTTGGTTAAACAAATAAGAGCCAACTAATAGAAAACTTGGACCATCTTGGTGATTGAAAGTTGATCCTTCGATAACTTTATAGTAAATCATGCTATTAGATTGTTTTACGCTTGTGCTCAAACCCCTAATGTCTTAATAAGAGTTGCAATTAATTATCACTTCCTAACTATCACCTACATTCACTATCCAAGTGTAAGCACGTCATCCTTGGTGGTTGGATGTATCACCTTTGGGGTGTGGGGGACTACACTTCAACCTGCCACCCCTATATGGACCCCATGCTCACTTGGGAGGATGTTAAGGAGGCTTTCAACCTTGTCCATTGTGGCCTTTGGCAACCTAGAATTTAGACGTTAGGCTTGTTCTTGACACTACATTCCATGTACTCAACCTTCCCGCTTTTCAAACTAGTCTCCTGGTTGGGCCTTCGCATTGCCTCTTCTCAAGCTAAGACCTAATGAACCTCCAAGCTTTGTAACCGTAGTCATGTAAGATATCTAATGCTTACTTTTGAGATCCCGTGAGGTCCCATGGATACGAAGCCTCCCTTCATTCGTATTTTGAACTAATTCAAGCACAGTCTGAGAGAATAGACCTCAAGAAAGCATCCTCGTATCACAAAACATTCATTTTTTTAATTTCAGCGTATTGTGTAGGAGTGATTATAACAATATTCATTTTTAAATATTAGTGTATTGAGTAGGAGTGATTATAGGTGTGGATTCAATTCTCAGTAGCTGCTTGGCATTAACCCTTTTAAACTGGAGAAGGTTGCTCGCTGTGCTTGAGTTTCTATTTTAACTTTCAAGGCTAATGAAAATAGTAGTTCGAAGACCTAACCTCCAAAACCATTATGAAACAACATACAAAATAGATGTTTTATGAGGAAATCGTTTGAAACTATAAGTTCAATGTCGTTAAGAACATAGTTAATATCTATATTTTACCATTATAAATATTTGAACGGTAACATCTTACAAAGTTCCCACAAGAGCCACATCTAATAAAGATCTCAGAATTGTCACAAGCTATGGAGTATTGAGGGAAATCCGTTTGCTCATCAAGTCTAATAAAAGCACGAATATGAAATATATTATCATTTCTTATGAATTACGAGATCTTAATAAATCACTAAATCATTTTCTATTTTTAAGTCATTAGAGGTGTAGATCACTTATTTCGATTTCCAACAATCGTGTCATTTAACTAAATTATCGAGTACATCTTCATTTCATAAAAATGTTATTGAGCCAATTAAAATTGCAGGGGCTATTTCTTTCTTGGAAAACTATTTCCGCACGAGGAGTATCCATCTATTTCCTCGTTTTTGTCGTTTTCATCTATTTTCTGTTTTTAATTTTTTTTTCGATCACAAAAGTGAACATAGAGTTCTTCATATACACACCGTTCAAATTAAGTTGAAAAGCCACATACATTGGAGCGACTGTGCTGAGAAAAAATTATAATCATTATGTCAAACAGTATTTTCGTCCAATAAAAATCGATGTGTGATGATTATTAACAAATGATGTCATATCGTACAAGAAAGCGAAAGGGCCTACAACACACGCCATTCGTACTGACACTGAGTAGAAAATGTAGAAAGACAATTATTACAATAAACAAAAAGCTGTGATATCTATTTGACGTATCGTCTGATTAAATATTCACACATACTACATAGGCCGATCTCGTCTGCCTCATATTCTTACTCCATGATTCCTAGTAATTTTGAATCATGTTTAGCCTATTTATATGCTCACATTGTGACAATCTGGCTCTCTCTCTCTATCTCTCGTTGTCTAGCTCTTAATCGTTTTCTCTCCTTCCACCATAGATGCACATACACATCTAGAATGCCTACTCAAACATACATACATAGACACACATAAATATCGGTGCATACACACATACAAAAATATATAATTACATAAGTATATTCATTCGTACATACATAAATACGTACATACACAAATACATGCATACATACATACATACGAATGTAAACAGATATAAAAATACATATATACATTATACATGTACACACACATACATTCATACATGCGTACATACATATAGACATACATGCATACATACTTGCGTAGATATATACATATGTACATATGTTCATATATGCAAACGTTCATAAATACATAAATAAATAAATGCATACATACATATGGATATGCACACACATGCACATACGTACAAACATGGATGCATCCATAGAACTGCATACATACATATTCACATACAAAAATGCATTTATACATGCAGGCATGCAAATATACATATATACATATTCATATACATAAATGCATACACACGGATTTTCTTCAATCATACTATAGTGCTAATAGCCATCCACTAGGAAGCCCACGCTCTGTATTTTCACCACAGTTTGATCTCCTACAATATGCTTGTAGCAACACAGAGTAAAGAGTGGATCAGAAGAGATCCATGATGTACACCAGTGAGTGCCAGACCTTGGTTTTATAGGCTTCTAGAGGTCAAGAGTGCTTTGCTGATTCCCAACGTCCACTTAATATGCGTGATAGTGATTGCCCCAAAACATTGGAAGCATAGGTCAAATATGGCCTTGGTAGGGAACTTTAATTGAATCCTTCAAATTAGGCCCTTTCCAATATTCCTTCTAACACCATGTATCGCGGCCCCATCAACCCATTCTCTCTCTCTCTCTCTCTTTCTCTCTCTCTCTCTCTCTCTCTCTCTCTCTCTCTCTCTCTCTCTCTCTCTCTCTCTCTCTCTCTCTCTCTCTCTCTCTCTCTCTCTCTCTCTCTCTCTCTCTCTCTCTCTCTCAACCCCGCATCTTTTTCCCCGCCACCCCCGCTGACCACTACCACTTCCGCCCGTAGAGCCCGTAGCCCCCACCCCCCATGCATCTCTCTCTCTCTCTCTCTCTCTTTCTCTCTCTCTGTCTCTCTCTCTCTCTCTCTCCCTCCCTCCCTCTCTCTCTCTCACTAGATGGAGCATCAATATTGACATTTTATTTCCTATTGGAAGTGTAGTTTTTGCTTCATTGGGGCACATTCAATGTCATAATACAATCCTTGTGAAATAATTTGGGGAAAACATAACAGATCGGAAGACATAGATGTGGAATGTATTTGTGAGTAATTGAAGACACTTTTGTTTGATCCATTAGTTTAGAAAATTGTTGTTATAGATTTTCAAGAAAAGTAAATGCTACTTGGTCCAAATAATGTTTGGTAAAGACTTATGAGAAGAACAAAAGTTATTTTGAATCCTAGTAATAATACATATTATGAAAGATAATAGTGTGTGCTCATTAAGCGGACTTCTGATATGACCCCTCATATAACGCATATAAATGTATTAAATGTTATCTCTTTTAATCTTTCATGAAAAATATTAGCAATTGTGAATTTTGAATTTTCTTTTATTCATTCAAGCTTATGTAGGAAAGTGAGAAATGCTTTTAATGGCAGTCCCATACATGTGATATCTTCGTTCGTTCTAGTGCTTCTGTGCTAATCTAGACAAATTTTAAAATCTGTACAATAGCACAAGGGAATCTAGACATTGGAAATAAAACTATCTTGCATTACTTTTTGTCACATTTACTCTCGTGCATTTATTGAATGCTTGTTGCATGATCCGATTTTGATCGAATTCTAGCTCGCGACTTCAAAATAGTGCTCAAGTTCCTAGGTTCTCATGTCTTATAGTGCTTATATCTGAGTCCAGCATATAGGATGCCTTACATGAGTATGGATGACGTGGTCACAATAGGCAGCATCTTACATGAGTTTATGGACATGTTTCCTCTTTATTCTTAAGGTATATTTATAATGATCTGATAAATTTTATAGTATGTATAACTCTTTTTTCTAGTTTTTATTAAACAAAAAGGTCATGGCAATAAATATCACGAATGTGCAAGCTGAAACATAAAAAGTTGGAATCTTGTTAAACTCTATACATGTGTGTACATATGTTTGTATGACTTTATACATATGTATGGAAAATTGAATCCCTACAATTTTCTCAAAAGCTACAATTTTCTCAAAAGCTTCATAAGAAGCTCAACTTTGGATGCCTAAACTTCATGAGAAGTTTTGTACATATGTATGGAAAATTGAATCCCTACTATTTTTTGAAAAACGTTAAGGGAAGCTCAACTTTGGATGCCCTGGCTTCATGAGAAGTTTTTTGAAGCACAAGGTAGGGCGTCAAATTTAAGCTCCGGGGAGACCCTAACAAATATCTCTACATCGAAACTCGAAAAAACAGAGCAGTCTCAGATCGTGCTAAAGCTGCGTGTCAGCGACGTTCTAGAAGAAACGAGAAGAAAAAGAGAAAATGGAGCGACCCATCGATGGGATGCCTGAACCATCAAAAAAGGACTATCAGGAAATAGGAGTCGAGCTCAATTGTCATTCATTTTTTTGTTTAAATATAAAGGAAGTTCGACCTTAGCCTATTAAACTAGACTTGTATTTAATAAAAGAAAATGAAAAGTATAAATCTAAAAGAAAATGAAAAGTATAACTGAAGGGAACTAGTGTCCATGGGACCCTCAAGTCTCAAAGAACAGGGTAGATCATACAATTGTCATTCATACAATTGTCATTCATTTTAGATGATCATCAACACATATAATTCAATGTCTATCCGGATGACCTTAAAAAATGACTTGTCATTCACAGCGTCTCACTGTGCCATGATCGGAACAACAATCTAAAGCTTAAGAGAATAATATTCTAGAACTAAACGAGTAGGGCTATGGACGACAGCGCACATTTACATATGTTATCGGATCTCAAAGTCTGAAGTCTCTTGTGCGCCAAACTGGCCATCTTCACACAATTCTTATTCCTTGGAGCAGACGAAGCATCTTGAGACAATTTTCTCGAGAAGAATGTGCAACATCGACTTGAAACTCCAACGGACGAACAAAAAAGGATGCATGACATGGACATGATACGTAAAGTGCAAAGCAAATGTTTATTAATGTCAATGTAAAACCGAGCTTACATCTATGGTGCCATTCAGGAGTGGAAGCATCTAAATACTGATTTTCGCACATTCATTGGCCGATGGTGGCACGAACACAGAGAACAATGAGACCTTAGATGTCCTCGGGATGTACACATTTTCCTTTTCGTTGCCTATAAATTAGATGTCGGTTGCTCATGATGAAATCCAAAGGTTTCGCCAT